>WWET01000513.1:571606-591506 GCA_011038615.1 Limnodynastes dumerilii
TATATGCGGTCTAAAAGACTGCATATACGCAATCTACGTATCGAAACGATACGCAGATTACGTACAATAGCTATTACGCATGTGCAGTAGCTACTGTTTATTGAATATACGTGTGGGTGCCTGTAATTACACGAGCGAGAGGGGAGTCACTCCCCTCTCGCTTGCGCTGCCATAAGCCTGCCTTAACTGCGGCGTACGGCCGCTGATCTGCTACAGTGTGGGAGCCCCCTCCCACACTGTACACTTTACATGCTTTCCCCGCCCGCTTTAGGGCGGAAGGAAAGTACAGCCCATTTCCTCGGAAATGGGCTCGAACGGAACAAAGTTTTGTCCGATTGTTGCTATGGTAGGGTTACTATAATAATCCTAGGGCGCCTCCAGTTAAGTCAGGTGATTTACTTACCTTGCGTGCGTAAATCACCTGACGTTATTAAATCTGAATCTGGTCCATAGTTATTATTATCACCATAACAGACCAAAAGGTTGGTTTCTAGCAAATAACAGTTCTTTGCAAACTGATATGAGACCAGTCCTCGGGTGTAATTCTTTATCAGCAGTTTAGTTGTAGTTTAGCAGTTTAGATGTATTTCTTAGCTGTAGATGGAAAAGAATGTTGTATACCTTTGGTGAATTGCCGACAGTTCAGTGGAACCACCGACAGTTTGTGGAATGGTCTCCTCTCATCAGCCGGCATGGAGTTTCACGTTTCTCCACAAATTTTTAGGTGCCTCTATCGATGTTCTTAGTTTATGATCAGCCAAGAGAAAAAGGGTCCTTTTAAAACACAATGGGCTTGCTCTTTTTAGTTGTTCCAATAGAGATTATCAGCAGAATAGATAAAAATAATTTACTTACGCATTTCTCCGTTTTAAAAACAGTTTCCTGAGAGAGAGTTGTATGTACACAGAGTATTGGTGGCTGCTTTTTATTGCACCTCTAGCAAATCAAATAACTTTTAGTGACTTCATTTATTAAGCTCCCGGTGTGTATCGTTCTTTGTAAAATCAATAAGCCTAGAGGCGCTATATTCAAATATTTTTGGGTGAGATTACAATCAAAACACAATTACATTAATACTTATATCAAACATTTTTTTTTTATACAATAAAAATCAATTTTTATAAAGAAAACATAAATCAATAGATCAAATACAGATACAAATACAAATGAAGGTGTGTCGACATGTCATTAATGAACTAGTCATAGATGACAAAAATCAAACATACAAATATTAGTTAATTTCAATATAGAAGCTTTCCTAATTACTAGTCCAGAGGTTAGATAATCTAACTATTCAGAAAGATGCAGTGTACAAATAGCCTAGATATATAGAGATTATTATTTGTTGTGAATACCTATATAAAAAAATCATGATCATCTCTTAAAGGGCCAGTGATTCAACATTTATATCTCCAATTTCGCATGTTTTTTATCATAAAGATTTTTTTATATATTCACCCTCATACCAAATATAAAGATAAAATGTTGTCATTATTAATAGGTTCTAAAAAGATATAGGGCCGGATTCACACATAAGTGTGTGATCCGTAGGTACGGATACGAATGTATCCGCACCTAATTGCCCGCTTCCCTCCCCCGCCCTGCCCCCGTTTTTAAGTGCCTAACAGCATTTATGAGTGCCATAGGGCACCCTTAACTACTCATGCGTATTTTCCCTCTTAAGGAGGGAAAATACGTACATAGATTCCCCAGCCCTCCCTCCCAGCCTAATTAACATCCCTCCCCGGACCCACTTTACAAAACTAACACCCCGCACGCCCCCTCTTACCTTAAAAACTATGTGCCATCTTTAAAGACCACACTTAGGTAATATCTGGATGGAACCCCGTACGCAAATTGCGTAGTCTATATGCCTACGCATGCGCAGTGGCTTCGCGCCTGATCCAGACCTATGCTCGGGTGCATTTTTACAACGTGCTTAAGCGTAAAAGCGGCCATTTGTACTTTTGTTACGCTCCAAAATACTTTCGAGGGGGCGTGCCTGCCATACGAAATTCGGAAATACGCACCAAGGGCGGGGGGCAAGGCATTTAAATCATACAGTATGGGTGTGCTTAGCATCGTAACTACACATAGAGCGTTCGGACGCACGCGGTTACGATCAGAAAAGTTAGGGTAGGGTTTGCTGGGCGTAAGAAGCCAAAATTAAGTATAAACAAGGGGAGTGCCGAAGTGAGTGCATCATAGGTACGCTGGCTTAAATACGCTATGCACATGAGCGTTTCATGAGCGTAGGTCTGGATCAGGCCCTTCGTATGGAATAATACGCACCTAAGAAGCATCAGTCATAATCTTTATCAAACTTAACATTAAAGTCATAAAGATGTTAACTTTATAAGGAATAATAATCAATATAAATCTATCCATTATTGCCCAAAACATCCATTACATAAACATCATATACCTTTAACTTCAACAAATAGAGACAGACATTTTGTTATACTGTGCAAATATTGCATTTATTTTGTATTATTTTTTATTATATTTTTTTTATATATTTTATTTGTTTTTTATTTTTTATTATATCATTTTTTTCTTTCTTTTAATACCCAGCTCTACAAAGAAATTTTGCTTTCCATCTGAAGATACAACCGTTTTACTCTTTTTAATGCAAAATGTAGTCATAGAACATCTCCCTTGTCCACAGTTAAAGAAAACCATTGGTTTAGAGGGGAGATCAGTTCTATCATCCAATCTACTTTGTTCTTCAAACATTTCAATAGATGAGCAATTACGCCTGATTCTTATAAATTGGCTTTCTGGGATCCCATCAAACCAGATTTTCTTATGACAGTTGCGGTTATTAGGATAATGGTTTGTGTCTGTACTGTATGAGTGTCCCCCTTGACCATCACCATAACATCTAAATAGCAAATTTGCTTTTGATTAGTGGTATGAGTAAAGCTTAAACCAAAATTAATTAGTGTTAAGGTCAGTGGCAAACGCAGGATTTTGAAATGGGGTTTCCAATGCATGTAATACATGTGGGGTATATTAGCATACCTCCCAACATTTTGGAGCCCGAAAAAGGGACAACTAAGCTCTACCCCCATCCCGCCCAAGCTCTGCTTCCACCCTACCCCCACTGTCATGCCGCACAGGGCAAAAATTACCCCTAGGCTGTGAGTGAGTAAGTGAGTGTGTTAGGAAATTAGACTGTAATGCGTCAGAGGTTGATGTGAAGGACTGTTTAAAATTGTAAAGAGCTACTTAATATTATGGCACTGTTAAAAATAAAACTTATGTAAAATGACAATACTGTTAATATGGTCGTACTATCTGACTGCCAAGACATGTAAGACATCCATTAACGTTCTCTGTGAAAGCAGGGCGTTTATAATGTAGATTTGAAAATAATAAAAATTCTTACTTAAGGAATTGCATTGGTTGCTGGCTATAACAAGTCCTGTTTTTGATATTTTTTAAGTTATTTATAAGTTACTTCTATCACACAGTAATATAGTAGTTTTATATTGAAGGTACACATCTAATAGCAATAGTAGAGCACATTACACAATGGACCAGAGCCTCTGTCAGTGCAAAAGCACTGTTGAAATTGTTGTGACCCATTTACCATCCCCACCTGCTTCCCTATTACAGCACAAGCCATTACCATCTTCCTCTTTTAAGTCTGCCCTACATGGCCGCGAAGCCATGCCCCTTTCGCAGCACCCGCATAGCCCTTTTTTGAATTTTCAAATTTTTGAGGCATTTACAGGTATAACCTTATTTTTTTACATTTTCATTGTGGATGCGCCATTGGTTAAGGTGACAAATAAAGTAATTAATAGAGACAAAATCCCCCTTCCAAATAAATATAAGATCATCAATGTATCAGCCAAATAGCACCAGATTCGCCTCAAAGGGTCCGTCCCAAATATATTTACAGGCCCATATATAAGTTGGCATAACTTGCAGCGAATCTAACCTTTCCCCAATATGGCCGCTGCACAACTTTCAAATGGCAGGAGTGTCTTAATACAGACCTCCTGAGCACACATATAGCAAACAGATAGGGGCTGACCTACGGGAGGTGCCTTAATGCTGGGCAGGTATAAACATTTTTAAATGATGTCAGAGATCGGTTTATGATGTATTAAGATATTTAAATGATGTCAGAGATCTATATATGATGTTTTAAGATCTTTAAATGATGTCAGAGATCTGTATAAGATGTTCTAAGATCTTTATATGATGTCAGAGATCTGCTTCTCTGTTAAGATCTTTAAATGATGTCAGAGATCTGTAAATGTTTTAATAAGATCTTTAAATGATGTCATATATCTCTATATGATGCATTGAGATATTTAAATGGTGTCAGAGATCTGCAAATGATGTCTAATAATCTTTAAATGATGTTAGAGGTCTGTATATGATGTATTAAGATCTTTAATTGATGTCAGAGATCTGTTTATGATGTATTATGATCTTTAAATGATGTCAGAGATCTCAGTGGCGCTGCCAGGGGGTTTCTGATTGCCCAGAAACCACCCCAAATTGAAAATGAAAAAGGAAAATTCAAAAGGGGCATGGCTTCATTGCCATATGAGGTAGACTAACATGGAGGATGATGGTCCTGGCCTTTGCTGCAATAGAAAAGCAGGTGGGGGATGGTGAATGGGTCACAGCAAATTCAACAGTGCTTATGCACTGACACAAGCTCTAGTCCATTGTGTAATGTGCTCTACTAATACATTGTATACTGCTATTGCTATTAGATCTGTTGCTTTAATATAAAACTACTGTTTTAATGTGTGAAAGAAGTAGATTATAAATTAATAAATATCAGCCAATAACCAATGCCATTCCTTAATGTAGATTTATTTTATTCTATATTCTATTTATTCTATTATATATTATTTACAAATCTACATTATAAACTTCTTGTTTTTACAGAGAACGTTAATGGATGTCTTAGATATTTTGGCAGTCAGATAGCAAGACCGTATTATCAGTATTGTTATTTTACATATGACAATCATATTAAGTAGCTCTTTACAATTTTAAACAGTCTTTCAACCTTTTCAGTATTACATTCTAATTCACTAACATACACACACACTCACAGTCTTGGGGTAATTTTTGACCTGTGCGGCATGACAGTGGGGGCGGGGCGGGAGTAGAGCTTGGACGAGGCGGAGCTCATTTCTTCCGTTTTCGGGCTCCAAAATGTTGGGAGCTATGCTAATATAACCTACATGTATTACACACATTGGAAACTCCCCTTTCAAAATCCTGCGTTTTTACTGGATCTGTTATGACGTTTTAAGATCTTTGAATGATGTATAAAGATCTTGTCAGAGATCTGTTTATGATGTATTAAGATAATAAAATAATGTTAGAAATCTGAAAATTATGTATATAGATATTTAAATGATGTCAGCGATATCTGTATGTTTTAAGATCTTTATATGATGCAAGAGATTTGTATATGATTTATTAAGATCTTTAAATGATGTCATATATCTGTATATGAAGTATTGAGATCTTTAAATGATGTCAGAGATCTGCAAATGATGTATAAAGGTCTTTAAATGATGTCATAGATCTATATAATTTGTTCTAAGATCTTTATATGATCGATCTACTTCTGTATTAAGATCTTTAAATAATGTCAGAGATCTGCAAATGATGTATAAAGATCTTTTAATGATGTCAGAGATCTGTTTATGATGTTTTAAGATATTTAAATGATATCAGAGATCTGTTATGATGTTTAAAGATATTTTAATGATGTCAGAGATCTGTTTATGATGTATTAAGATCTTTAAATTATGTCAGAGATCTACTTATGCTTATGATGTATTAAGATCATTAAATTATGTCAGAGGTCTACTTATGCTTATGATGTATTAAGATCTATAAATTATGTCAGAGATCTACTTATGCTTATGATGTATTAAGATATTTAAATGATCTCAGAGATCTGTTTATGATGTATTAATATCTTTAAATTATGTCAGAGATCTATATAGGATGAGAATGATCAACAACATAAAATGACAGCAATATTGCCATCTGCTGACATGTGATGTGGAGTCTTTGTACTCCATCCCACATAATGGGGGGGGGGCGTCTGTCATTTCCTGGAATAGGATCATAATATTTCTACATCTTTAAAAAAAATTCTGGTGGAAAGTATATGATTTATTTTAGAGCACAATTAATTCACTTTTAACAGTTATCATTATCATCAGTGTGTCAGCACAGCAATGGGCACTAGATACGCCCCAACTTATGCCAACTTATATTTGGGTCTGAAGATAACTATATATAGAATGACCACTTTGGGGTGAATCTGAAGCTGTTCAGCTGATACATTGATGATCTTATATTTGGATTTTGTCTCTAATAATTACTTTATTTGTCACCTTAACAGTAATGATTTTGGTTTAAGCTCCACTCATACCACTAGTCAAAAGCAAATTTGTTACATAGATGTTATGGTGACAGTCGAGGGGGACACTATGCGGAATTGTACTTATCAAAAAGAAGTGGACACAAACCATTATCTTAATTACTGCAGCTGTCATAAGAAAAGATGGCTTAATTGAATCTCAAAAAGCCAACTTATAAGAATCAGGCATAGTTGCTCATCTATTAAAATGTTTGAAGAACAAAGTAATTGTTAAAACAGTCATTTTCGGCTCAGGGATACCCACTAGAGATCATTATAAAGCATATCAAAAAGCATTTGATAGCTCAAGATATAAACTACTGGGAAATCCAATTGGGGCTAATGAAATTAAAAAGAAAAAAAATGTATTTTCCTAAAAATACTATCCAATATTGGCTTTATCAAAAAATTTTTTATCATATATTGGAGAGAACTAAAAGGTTATTTCTAAAAAAGGAAAAAATTGAAAGGACCCTCTATTACATACACTCTTGGAATAACAACCTGACCAGTAAGGATGATAGAACTGATCTCACATGGCTCCCCTCTTAACCAATTAATTAATTAATTCTTTAACTGTGGGCAAGGGAGATGTGTTCATTTTGCATTAAAAAGTGTAAAACATTTGTATCTTCAGATGGAAAGGAAACTTTTATTATAAAATTATAAAAGATTGTATTAATTGCGTATATGCGGTTTTTAAGAAGTGGGCCTCAATGACTGTGTAGAGTTAAGTCATTTCACATAAATACCGAGTTTATTAATCTGATCCTCTGAGTGTCTGGGTATCAAAAGAAAGAACAAGATGATAATGATGAAAAATAAAAAACATAGAAAAATCAAAAATAAAAACAATGGTTTAGCTCAGGAGTAACTAATTTCAAGCACTTACTTAAGACTGGATCCAGCAAAAGAAAGAACAAGATGATAATGATAAAAAATAAAAAACATAGAAAAATCAAAAATAAAAACAATGGTTTAGCTCAGGAGTAACTAATTTCAAGCACTTACTTAAGACTGGATCCAGCCCAATATATATATATATATATATATATATATATATATATATAAATAAGAAAAAATAAGAAAAGTAAATGCAATATTTACACTGTATAACACAACGACTGTCTCTATTTGGTGAAGATAAAGGTATATGTTTATGTAATGGATATTTTGGGCAATAATGGATAGTTTTATATTTATTACTATTCTTTATATAGTTTACATCTTTATGACTTTAAAGTTAAGTTTTCTGGAAAAAATGTTTATTTTTAGAACCAATTAATAAGAACAACATTTTATCTTTATATTTGGTATGAGGGTGAATATATAAAAAATCTTTATGATAAAAAACATGCCAAATTGGAGATATAAATGTTGAATCACTGGCCCTTTAAGACATGATCATGATTTTTTTTATATAGGTATTCACAACAAATAACAATCTCTATATATCTAGGCTATTTGTACATTGCATCTTTCTATATAGTTAGATTATCTAACCTCTGGACTAATAATTAGGAAAGCTTCTATATAGAAATTAACTAAAATTTGTATGTTTGATTTTTGTACTATTGTCATTTATGACTAGTTAATTAATGACATGTCGACACACTTTTGTTTGTATTTGTATCTGTAAATGATCTATTGATTTATGTTTTTCTTTATTAAAATGGATTTTTATTGTAACAAAAAATTTTTTTTTAAATAAGTATTAATGTAATTGTGTTTTGATTGTAATCTTACCCAAAAATATTTGAATTTGATATATTGATTTATCTTTTTATTTATTAAAATAAATTTTTGAGAGCTTAATAATTGAAATCACTAAAAGTTATTTGATTTGCTAGAGGTGCAATAAAAAGCAGCCACCAATACTCTGTGTATATACAACTGTCATGATTCCTTCAGTTTCCATTCACTGCACATTTACCTTTGTTTAGTTTCTGCCTGTCATATGATTCCCTCTGCCTCTGCACTTCCTGGTTCATTCCCTGCTACAGGCTTACCTCTCAGGTGCTGTTGATTGCCTTGCTTGATTCCTCTCCACCTGGCCTATTTAAGGCTCTCTCAGACAGCACTCTGGTGTCAGAGCAACAGATTTCCTGCCTGCTTTTATTATCCTGAGTTTGCTCATGTCCTCTGGCTCCCTGGTTCCTGCTTATGTTTCACTGTCTGGTTCCTGATTCCCTCTGAGTCCAGTTTCTGTATCTCTGGCTCTAGCCAGCTCCAGCCTTATCATCATTCCAGCCTCTGTAGCAGTACCTACACTACCTGCAACTACTACCTCTGCTGTCCTTGGATCTCGCCTAAACGTCCCAGTGTCTGTGCGCTTGCCCAGAGGGCCGCAACCTGCCCCTTTCCAGCAGCTAAGTCCATCCCCACCATCAGGGGCTCTGGTGAATACCTGGCTTGGGGTTAGACTCTACACCTCTGGTCCGGTGTGGTCCGTTTCTGGACCGGCGCTGAGCTCGGTGAGTGACAGTTTGCTCTGACCGCACATCGAGAGTCATCATGTCGGATCCTGTCAAGTCATCATGTCGGATCCTGTCATCAAACCTTCTGCGTTCCAGATCAAGCAGCTTAGTGAGGCTGTGGATAAATTTGGCACTGGAGCAGAGCCAAATTGTGCAAGTCCTCCAGTAGTTATCTGGTCGTATAGACGCCATTGCAGCTGCTGTTACCAGTCCTCCGGCTTCCCTGCCTGCATGTGCTTGTATTCAACCGGTCGCAGTACCGGCTCCCAGACTACTACTACCGACTCCAGACAAATTCTCTGGTGATCCCAAAACCTGTAGAGGCTGTCTCAATCAGTGCTCTATACAGTTTGAACTTTCTCAGAGTGACTTTCCTACTGACCGTTCCAAGGTCGCCTATGTTATATCACTCCTGTCTGACCAAGCCCTGGCCTGGGCTTCACCAATCTGGGAACGTCAAAACCAGGTGATCAACGAGTACTCTGCTTTCCTAAAGTCATTCCGGAAAACCTTTGATGAGCCTGGAAGAGCTTTAAGCCTTCTCCAGCTGCGCCAAGGAGCTTCCACCGTGGGTCAGTATGCTATATAATTTCGAATACTGGCTTCTGAACTCAATTGGAATGAAGAAGCCCTTACTGCAACCTTCTAACAAGGCCTGGCAGACCAGGTGAAAGATGAGCTGGCTGCTTGAGAACTTCTTGAGACCCTTCTTGATTTCACTGTGTAATCGGATCGACATCCGTTATCAAGAGCGCTCCAGAGAGAAAGCTCGTGACTGCATCCCCCTGTGCAGCCATCTGCCATACCTCCTCCACCTACTGAGGAGCCCATGCAACTGGGCCATTCTCGCCTGTCCCCTCAAGAGCTGCGGAGACGCCAACAGGAGAACTTATGTATGTACTGCGCTGATTCCGGGCATTTCCGTGCCTCTTGCCCAAAGCGTTCGGGAAACGCGCGTTCCCAGTTGCTCCCAGGGAACGACAACTAGGATCAGCCTTACAGCACCCTGTATCCTCTGAAGACCCTAATCAACTTTTGTGCATGCCGGTAACCTTGGTTCATGGGAAAAAGTCTCTGGTGCTAATGGCTTTTGTGGACTCTGGTGCTGTGGGTAACTTCCTGTCTGCTGAAATCGTGGCAAAATTAGCTATACCCACCAAGCCTCTGGAAGAACCCTAGGTCTTTTCTGCTATTGACGGTAGTCAGATTGGTTAGACTCCATTGCAATCTAGCACGGTCTCCATTCAGCTTCAAGTAGGGGCACTTCATTCAGAGACCATCTCCTTTTTGGTGCTTCCTTCAGCAATCCCCCCAGTAGTCCTGGGGTTACCCTGGCTGAGATTGCATTCTCCCACCATTGACTGGAATACTTCACAAATTCTATCCTGGGATGGCAATTGTCATAAGTCCTGTCTACGTCGAGTAACTCCCATGTGTGTGGTTCCAGTGGCTGCTGCCAACCCTGAAATCGCCACCCAAGACAGCCTCGCCAATTCAGAATCCTCCGCTCAGGACAGTCCTTCCTGTCCATCGAGCATGCTCCCAGGTTTACCACCTCAGTATGCATAGTTTTCAGATGTGTTCTGCAAACACAAGGCTGAAACCTTCCCACCTCATCATACGTTGGAATGTCCCATTGATCTTTTGCCCGGCAAAATACCTCCACGGGGTCGCACCTACTCCTTGTCAGTACCCGAAACCAAGGCTATGTCTGACTACATTAAAGAAAACCTGGCACGCGGCTTCATTCGGAAGTCATCATCTCCTGCCGGTACAGGTTTCTTTTCTGTTAAAAAGAAGTCTGGAGAGTTGCGCCCCTGCATCGACTACAGGGGCCTTAATGAAATTACCATTAAAAATCGCTATCCCTTACCGTTGATCTCTGAACTTTTTGATCATGTCAAGGAGGCTACTGTGTACACTAAGCTGGACCTGCGTGGAGCTTACAATCTCATCAGGATTCGAGAGGGTAATGAGTGGAAGACCGCATTTAACACCAGGGATGGACACTATGAGTACCTCGTCATGCCTTTCGAATTATGTAATGCTCCTGCAGTGTTTCAGAGCTTCATGAATGAGATCTTCCGGGACATCCTCTACGTGTACATGGTAGTCTATTTGGATGATATCCTCATTTTCTCTCCTGACTTAGACACCCACAGGACTCAGGTTTCCGAAGTGCTATCCCGCCTCAGGCAGAATGGGCTCTACGCTAAGCTGGAGAAAATGTAGCTTTGAACAGTCCCAGATGCCCTCCCTTTACATCATATCCAGCACAGGCCTACAGATGGAACCTGACAAACTAAAGGCCATCCTGGAGTGGCCCCAGCCTGAAGGTCTTAAGCCTTCCCAGCGCTTCTTGGGCTTTGCGAACTACTACCGTCAGTTCATCAGGAATTACTCCCTGATAGTGGCTCCCATCGTGGCCCTTACTAAACAGAATGCTAAGACCTCAGTCTGGCCCTCTGAGGCAATACAGGGTTTTGACATCCTCAAGAAGGCTTTTGCCTCAGCTCCTATCCTGAACCATCTGCATACCTCCAAGCCTTTCTTTCTTGAAGTAGATGTCTCCTCTTACAGTGCAGGTACGGTTCTCTGACAACGGAACTCTGCCGGCAAGCTTCTGCCTTGTGGGTTTTTCTCTAGGAAGTTTTCCCCGGCGGAGAAGAACTACAACATCAAAGACAAGGAGCTATGGTATATCAAGTGGGCCCTGGAGGAATGGAGGTATCTCCTGGAGAGTGCCATTCATCCGGTCACTGTGTACACTGACCACAAGAACTTACTGTACCTTAAGACGGCTCAATGTCTAAATGACAGACAGGCACGTTGGTCCTTCTTCTTTGCCAGATTCCAGTTGGTGTTCACCTATTTCCCTGGAGCACAAAACAAAAAGGTGGATGCCCTCTCTCCATCTGAAGCAGAGGATTAATGGCATGAAAGACCTATTTTGGACCCCAAATCTGTCATTCTAGCCCACTCTAACCTGTACCCTCCTCCTGGAAAGACTTTTGTGTCAGAAAATCTGAGGTTGAGACTCCTTCAATGGGCTCACTGCACCCGTTTCTCTGGGCATGGCCTGGCAGACTCATGCCACTCCCGAATCCTGATCTGCCATGGTCCTGTGGACTTCATCACAGATCTCCCGCTGTCCAAGGTATGTAATACCATCTGGGTCATGGTGGACCGTTTCCCTTGAGCTGCTCACTTCATACCATTAAAGGGTCTACCGTCAGCTTTTGCATTAGCTCATCTCTTCATCAAAGAGATATTCCGTCTTCATGGTTGTCCCTCAGAAATCATGTCAGACCGTGTCACCCAATTTGTTTCACATTTCTGGAGAGCTTTCTGCCAGGCCATTGGTGTGAAGTTAAATTTCTCTTCATCATACCATACCCAATTTAATGGACTCATAGAGTGTACCAACCAAGAGCTCGAGAAGTTTTTAAGAACTTACATCTCTGCCAGTCAAGATGACTGGGTAGACCTGCTTCCCTGGGCAGAGTTTGCACATAACAATGCTGTTCACGAGTCCTCTTCCTTTTCCCCATTCTTTGTAATGTATGGACAGCATCCAAAACCCCCAACTTTGAAGGATGTTCGACCTCAGAGAATTCCTGTTGTTAACTCTACTCTTGAATCTTTACTGAGAACTAGACACAGGCAAGGCAAAACCTAGATCTGACCACTCAGCAAATAAAAAAGCAGCCGACAAAAATGAAAAAGGCAGCCGATAAAAGGAGAAGGCCTACACCTCCATATTCTCCTGGGGACAAAGTCTGGCTCTCAACTCGTCACCTTCGCCTAAAAGTCCCTATTATGAAGCTAGCTCCTCGTTTCATTGGTCAGTTTAAGATATTGTAAGTAATTAATCCAGTGGCCATCAGACTTGAGCTGCCCCCAGCTATTCGAATTCCAAATGTATTCCACGTATCCCTTCTAAAGCCTCTGGTGATCAACCGCTTCACAACTGTCCATAAGCCTTCAGCACCTGTTGTGATGAAAGATCATACTGGTCAGCCATATCTTGGATTCTCGCAACTCTAGAGGTTCCCTGCAGTATCTCGTTCACTGGAAGGGATATGGTCCTGAAGAAAGCTCCTGGGTCAAAGCTTCGGATCTTTATGCTCCTCGGCTTATTAAAGCCTTCCATCGGAGGCTCATTAGGGTGTCCGGAGTCCATCCTTTAGGGAAGGGGTACTGTCATGATTCCTTCAGTTTCCATTCACTGCACATTTACCTTTGTTTACTTTCTGCCTGTCACATGATTCCCTCTGCCTCTGCACTTCCTGGTTCATTCCCTGCTACAGGCTTACCTCTCAGGTGCTGTTGATTGCCTTGCTTGATTCCTCTCCACCTGGCCTATTTAAGGCTCTCTCAGACAGCACTCTGGTCTCAGAGCAACAGCTTTCCTGCCTGTTGTTAGTATCTTGAGTTGCTCATGTCCTCTGGCTCCCTGGTTCCTGCTTATGTTTCACTGTCTGGTTCCTGGTTTCCTCTGAGTCCAGTTCCAGTATCTCTGGCTCTAGCCAGCTCCAGCCTTATCATCATTCCAGTTTCTGTAGCTGTACCTCCACTACCTACAACTACTACCTCTGCTGTCCTTGGATCTCGCCTAACCGTCCCAGTGTCTGTGCGCTTGCCCAGAGGGCCGCAACCTGCCCCTTTCCAGCAGCCAAGTCCATACCCACCATCAGTGGCTCTGGTGAATACCTGGCTTGGGGTTAGACTCTGCGCCTCTGGTTTGGTGTGGTCCGTTTCCGGACCAGCGCTGAGCTCGGTGAGTGACAACAACTAACTCTCAGGAAACTGTTTTTAAAACAGAGAAATGCGTAAGAGAATTATTTTTATCTATCCTGGTGATACAACTAAAAAGAGCAAGCCCATTGTCTTTTAAAAGTACCCTTTTTCTGTTGGCTGATATTAAACTAAGAACATCGATAGAGGCACCTAAAAACCTGTGTAGGAACATGAAACTATACCAGCTGATGAGAGGAGAGCATTCCATAAACTGTTGGCAGTGAGACACAATTCACCAAAGGTATATAACATTTTTTTCCATCTACAGCCAAACTGCTGATTGCAGCTAAACTGCTGATAACCAATTACACCTGAGGACTGGTCTCATATCAGTCTGCAAAGAACTGTTATTTGCTAGAAACCAACCTTATGGTCTGTTATGGTGATAATAAAAACTATGTCAATATAGGCACTTCGGGGCAGATTCGGAGATACGTTGGCAAATGCACACACCAAAACCCCTGACACTCCACTTGCAAATCCATGCTCTCGTAGACTTACACCTCCATAGACCACTTGTATGTTTCCATGTGTAGTTGCGTGTGTATGTCGCCTCCATGCGTGCGAATCATGATAGTTGCGCCCACATTGCTTCATTAAAATACCCCCGCCCATTTTTATTTGAATTCTCACATGCGTATTTTTGCGTACTCACGTGCGATTCAAAGGTCTGTGCCTACTGGACTTACAAGCATATAATCAACGTAGATTGCATACCAAAAGTTACTACACATGCGCAGTTTGTCCATTCGCAAAAATACGCATGCACCTCACGCACGCACATGAAAATGGATCTCTGAATCAGGCCCTTCATTGTTTGCTGTGAAATGATCTAATATTTTTGCTAAAAGACCAACCCCACACTGGAGATATAGTAAAAAAGCAAAAAAGTGGTACCTTCATTGCAATATTTGAATATTGGCATGCCCTCTAATAAACCATACTAGCCAAGAGTTGGTACTATGTATTATATATATATATATATATATATATATATATATATATATATATAAAACTATATATGATTATTTGCTAGCTATGCTGGATGTTTGACCATATATACTGATTAATCGCAGGATATTTATTTTTAAATAGTTTGTAAAATTAATACATTTTTACATTTACACTAGCGCTCTTGTGTTGCTGTATAGTCTTGTTGTTAGTGGGATTTGGTCATCCCATTAGAGCAGCTGTGTTAGATGTACTAATTGCTTATTACTACTATTATTATATTATTATTGCTTATAACTACTATTATTACTACTATTATTACTAATAATAATCTATGGTGTATAGTGGCTGTTGTATTCAATTTCACATTGTTATTATATTTCTCATATTCATTTTAAAATCGGCATGTAATGTTCATCTTCATTAGAAAAGAGTGGAAAGTATCTTACTATCCACATTCTTACATACTTATCATTTGGTATGGATGCCAGCATGGCTTGGAAACACCATGGGCATCCTGATTTACTAAAAAACTCTGTATGTAGCCTCCGCAACAGAGGTTAACATACGGAATTTCTGATTCACAATACCTCACATAGGAAAGCAGGCATCTGTGAATAGGAGTGGGAGCATTTTTGTTGATATTCTGAGACTTTTATCTGCCTGGTCGCAACAGCCTTTGGGGAATCTTGTGAAGGAAGGTTGTAATGACTATCATAGTAGTCCTGTAAGATCCTAGTATCGAAGCCATGTCATGTTGGTGTACCCCTCTAGCATCTTTAGTTTTTAGCAATGAACCCCTGTGCATCTTACCTGTACTATTTCCAAATAGAAAATACCAATGCAATAGAGAGTTCTTCTAATTTGGCCTTATCAAGAGTAGCCATGTGGTTTGTATTTTTAGAAGAATAGACAACCCTCTGTATCTCTTTTTGTTTTTTAAGATAAGTTCCCAATTTGATATAGGAACCCTGAGTGACACATTTATGCGCCACCCACAATGTTAATTTAGAGGTGTCACCCATGTCATTAAGCGCCTAATATTCGATATAGCTAAACTCAATTAAGAAAGACAATAGGTGTCCTGGAGAAGCAGCTTTCTGACTTTCCAGGGGAAAGGTATGATGTGGAGATTCTGCAGCTGGACTACACAGACGTCATTGAGATGTGATGTGCTGCCTCTAGTGGATGGAGGAGAGGTGATATTGCGTCTCTCTGCCTCCTTCAGCTGCATCCATATAGAGGGAAGGTGATCTTTGCCAGGTCCCAGTGGTGTGAGTGTAGCAAAGGGCTGGAACAGAACCTGTGCTGCTTAACATGTGGCACAGAAGACTGCATGCGTAAATTATGTTTATTACTAAATTAGCCTGGGTCCGCACAGAGCTCTACGACAAGCGACTAACAGTGTTCACAACTAGGCCACACCCACACAGTTTTATTTTTAAGAAAAATTAATCATCTAATATTTGGTTCCATTTGCCTAATAACTTGGGTTCAGCATTAAAGGTAAGGGTAAATATCTGTTTCTGCTAATTGCATACAAATAGCTTTCATTTTAGACATTAAATTAAAGTTTAGCTACACATTTGCAACTCTCAACTAATTGTATTCATATTTTAGATTTGCAGCATAGTAGTAGTTCAACATGGTTTGCCAAGTTTCAAATTTACTTATTTTTTGTTGTACACACAGAAGTTTTTACTGAGGATCTTACATCTTGACATCTTGTCAGATCTGTAATAACTACTTTAGCCCCGACTTGCTTAACAATGCCTCCCGGCAGGGGGGCAGGGCTTGAGGTCGTGGTTTCCATGAAACTACGGGCCTCAAGTCACTTGCGGGAGATTTGCAGGCATTCCGGGAGAATCGGCAACCCTGGTTTTATTTAAATGGTATACATGGAAAAAGTAGCATTGGAAGATCAGATATTTAAAAGAAGCATAAATTATACATTCAATATATCTGTTCTGCAGTTTTTTTTTCAATTCCTACTGCTGCATTCCCAAATAATAACTGGTCCAAATACTTCAAATAAGCACATAAAATAATAAACATTAATAAGGGAAAGCGCTGAAGTAGGGCAATGTAGAACTGAACAACCTAATCCGACAGCGGCAAAATACAAATGGATGGAGATACAGGTGCAACCAAACCCTGCCGGCCGAAAAACCCTCCACCCTGAGGTGTCTCAAATACCTCCTAAAAAATGGATAAAGCAAAAACAGAAAGCGGTGGTGGTTTCAGGCGCTGGGTTAGATTCTGTAAGGGGGGGGGGAATGTCAATACACAATGATACTACAGTGCTAACTAAGGCTAAAACCAAATGAGTGATTAAATAATAAACAAGTCCCACTGAGTATAAATGATGATGATGATTCTCCCCAGAGTAGATTACCAAATCAAAGGTTACATAAAATAATAAAATAAATAAATGGTTAGACAACAATAATAAAATCCCCACAAAGGATAGGATTTGAAAAAATCATTGAACAGTCAGTATATATCAAAAACTGTAACCAGATAATTGTATCAAGGGGCAAATGACCCAACTCTTAAAACATATATAAAACTGGTGATAAGAATGGTGAACCACGTGGATATATAAAAAAAAACACTAACGATAAAATGTTAAATTATATATATATTTGCTGATACCACACATAAAACATCAAAAAATATAAAGAAAAACATAAAAACAGCAGCACTAGCTTAAATGAATACGTCCTATACCCAGTGGGTAACGTCCGTGTAGAAGGAAGTCCGACAATGTGCCCAGAGGAACGTCCAGACGGCGGGACAAGGACTCCGGTGAATGCGTCCAGACACCGGAGCGCAGGTGGGTTGGCGGCATTTTCCTTACACACGAGATGGAAGTCCGTGACCGCGGAAAGGAAGGAAGTCTCAGTTTAAAGCACCTAGCTGCACTGTGATACTGTGTGGTTGATGAAGTGTATTAAATAGTAGTCTTGCGGGGGCGTGGCTGGGGATTCCATGGAGTAGGTCACGTTCGGCCGAGCTCCGCTTCCATTATCCGTTTTAGTGCTCCGTTTTGCCCAGGTGCTCGCCCCTTGCCTCCCTGAGTGATCCCCACCCGGTCCCAGTACCCCCTTTCTCACTGGGCTGACACTTGGAGCCCCCGCGGAGCGTTTAGCGGGTGCTGTGGATGCGGCCTGGCCGTCGGCTTCTCTGGAGTGCCTTTCCTCCCACACACGGCTCTGTTCTGGCCACCGGAGGCAGAGAGGAGCAGCGGTAAACGGCGGAGTCGCCGCCGAAGGCAGAGAGGAGCAGCGGTAAACGGCGGAGTCGCCCCCGTCGGTTATCTGGACTCCTGCTGGGTGTGTTGTGCTGGTCCCGGCTGTCGGCGGTTCCACGTGGGAGAGAGGGGATTCATTCACTGCAGCATCAGCATCTGGGCTGTTCTCCCCTGCGGCTGTGTATCCCGGTGAGCAGGGTAACGGTGGCTGGTTGGTGCCTGGTCGCCCTAGGTGTATAAGACCCACTCCTGATTTTGGCGCCAAACGTCGCCATTTGCTGGACATTCGCGGGGGCCGCCATTTTCCCTGCACTTTACACCGCAGTGAGGCTCAGGCTGTGCAGGGTGTACTTCCATTCCTACTTGTACTGTTACATCTGAGTGTCTCCCCAACGCAGCCCTGCATAAGTGACTTAGTTCTCCTCTGTGCCTGCTATATTATCTCCCTGGTGCTGTCTGCAGTTACACCTGAGTGCCAGCTTAACACAGCCCTGCGCAAGTGACTTCATTCTCCTCTTTGCCTGCTATATTATACCCATGGTCCTGTCTGCGGGGTACCATCTGAGTGCCAGCTTAACACAGCCCTGAACAAGTGACTTCATTCTTCTCTGTGCCTGCTATATTATATCCCTGGTTCTGACTGCGGTGTTACATCTGTGTGCCTGCTAACACAGCCCTGCGCAAGTTACTTCATTCTTCTCTGTGCCTGCTATATTATTATATCCCTGGTCCTGACTGCGGTGTTACATCTGTGTGCCTGCTAACACAGCCCTGTGCAAGTTACTTCATTCTTCTCTGTGCCTGCTATATTATATTATTATATCCCTGGTCCTGACTGCGGTGTTGCGTCTGAGTGCCTGCTGACACAGCCCTGCGCAAGTGACTTCATCCTTCTCTGTTCCTGCTATATTATTATTATATCCCTGTACTCTGTCTGCATTATGGGAAAGCACGGTCAAGCGGCGGCGGCTGCAGCCAGATTGGAGAGATTTAGTAGGCAATCCACAAGCAGCACCCACCCGGCCCCAGCAACAAATCCGCCTGCTCTGGAAACCGCAGAAGGGGACCCTGCTCCAGCCCCCAATGACACCCCGACTTTGCAGCAGGTGCTCATGGCGATTACCGCATTCGAAAAGAGGCTGGTGGACAAGATGGGAGAGGTGCAGAGTGATATTTCACTGTTACGTCAGGATCTGCAGCACACCAGGGAGAGAGTGGGGGAGGCGGAGCATAGGATCTCTGCTCTGGAGGATGCGACGGGGCCGCTTAAACGGGATGTCGCGGAGTTGCAGGAGCAATTCCGAGCCTTTAAATCCAAAGTCTCTGACCTGGAGGGGAGGTTGAGGAGAAGCAATTTACGATTTGTCGGGCTCCCGGAGCGCGTGGAGGGTCAGCAACCGGAGTTATTCCTGGAAAACTTACTTTTGAAAGAATTTGGGAAGGAAGCATTCTCTCCTCACTTTGCTGTGGAACGGGCGCACCGGATTCCGCCGCAGCCTCCGGTCCCGGGTGCGGCCCCGCGTACCTTCATTGCGAAATTCTTAAATTACAGAGACAGGGACGCCATCCTTCGTCTCCTGCGGCAACATGGTCCTCTCCGGGTTGACAACTCATCTGTGTCAGTATTTCCAGATTATGCGCTGGACGTTCAGAAAAGTAGAGCCCAGTTTACGCAGATTCGCAGGAGACTACGAGAGCTTCGCCTTCCTTACTCCGTCTTGTTCCCGGCTCGGCTGAGGGTCGTAGCGGATGGTGAGACCCATTTCTTCTCGACGCCGAGGGAGGCCGAAGTATGGTTGGAGCGTAATCCGCGTCGGGGTCCGCAGCCAGAGCCGTAACTTGTGGCGAGAGAATGGGCATTGGGACTATCATTCCATATCCTTTGAACTCTGTACAACGGACAGCTTAGTCTACTGCTACAAGTTTTTCATGGTTCTAGTATTGTTTTTCTTATAAGTGCCTCCTTTTCCGGTTTCTTAACTGGGGTCTGGGGGTGGGGGG
>WWET01000513.1:594545-605299 GCA_011038615.1 Limnodynastes dumerilii
CAGGAATATCAATTGTGGGAGATAATGTAGAAATGTTTCTGCGAGTCAGCATGGACACCGATATTGTTTTTCCTGTGGTGGTGGTGGTTGTAACCCGCTGTGTTGTTGTTGTTGTTGTTGTTGTTGTCGTCGTTGTCGTAGTGGTAGCTGCTGTACTAGCTACATTATATTGTCTGGATGGATAAAATTCTAAAACAAATGAAAACAACAAATCAACAATATTTATAGAAACACCTTAAATCATGTCTACATGTGTAAAAGGGATTTTATGCCAGACTTAATCAGACTTCAATAGCTTTATCCACCCAAAAAACAGGGATTTTGCAGAGCATGTTTTTTAGGAATAACAATATGGGTATATTTATTTTAAGTGTTGCAAATAATGATCTGTTGCTTGGATACTAGGCTGCTACCTCTCCTAGTACTCTTTCCAACTTCATCTGAATCCTTTGTTTTTCTTTCTTTTCGTCTCTTCATTTTTATTTTCTTTTGCGCATGCATGGATCACACGCCTGGAGTACTTACGCATTCTGAATGTGCAAGTGGCCTGGCGTATGTAATGCTGGATCTTATCCATAGACATTACAATAAAAAAATAGCACCTTTACAAATTGGGGGGCAGGGGGAGTTGGTTCATTGGCAAATTTAATAAACTCTTCAGATAAACGTGTTTTGTCCCATGCCCAACTAACTGTGAAGTATCTCTTTTTTTGTGTTTTCCTTTTGCGTGTCTCGAGGCCCAACACTATGGCGCAATCCCTTGAATATCCTCCTTTTGAAATCTATTCCATCCCAGGGAGTGATTACTGCCCATTATAATTTTCTAAAAACATAATTTGATTACGAAGGGGCCTCTACCAGCTCAATTCTCCCACATTTCTATAGAAACTTTTCCTAAGACCTTTTCTTAAGCAAAAGCTGACCTTTCCTAAGTGTGAATACAGTCTGATGTCTTCTATATTCCTATTTACTCCTGTACGGCAGCCTTTATTACTCTTAATATATATTGAAATGGTACAGCAGTTATGACTAACTTTGGCTTATTTTGCTCTTTGTGCACTTCATTACTTTGCTCTCATTTACTTTGTAAACCCATTTACCTGTGCCCTCGTAATGTCTCAATTATCTTTAACATTTACTAACTGTAATGTATTTGCCATGTCACGTAATTTATATTCTCGGATGAATTGTTTGAACTTGTCTGCCATGTTCATATACAATTCTCTATATCTTATATTGTATAATACAAACAGTGCTCATGTTTTGAACTGTAAAATGTTTATTTTGATACCTCGTGGCAATAATAAAAAATATAAAAAATTATAGCATTCTTACCCCTAGATGAGGATCTTTCTATATTAGAATCAATATGATTGGAGGGAACATTATAGGAAATGTGACCTGAAAAAAAGACAAAATATTTGTTAAAACTCTTTGTTGGGATTACAGTTGGCTACTTGACCAATAACGTTATAATAGATACCTGTTGATAACAACTATACATTACATTTCAGATTTACATCTATATTCTACATGAAATAATAAACATATAATAAGGGAAAGCGCTGAAGTAGTGCAATGTAGAACTGAACAACCTAATCTGACAGCGGCATACAGGGCAAAAATTAGAGTCCCATATGTTCTGTATTTCCACAGCTGATATAACTTGTTATAGAATCAGAAGAATTCAAGGGCTGATGATTCTCCCCGAAGTAGATTACCAAATCAAGGGTTACATGAAATGATAAAATAAACAAATGGTTAGACAACAATAATAAAATCCCCACAAAGGATAGGATTTGAAGAAATCGTTGAACAGTCAGTATATATCAAAAACTGTAACCAGATAATTGTATCAAGGGGCAAATGACCCAACTCTTAAAACACATATAAAACTGGTGATGAGAATGGTGAACCACGTGGATATATAAAGAAAACACTAACGATAAAATGTTAAATTATATATATATTTGCTGGTACCACACATAAAACATCAAAAAATATAAAAACATAAAAACAGCAGCACTAGCTGAAATGAAAACCTCCCATACCCCGTGGGTAACATCCATGTAGAAGGAAGTCCGACAATCAGCCCAGAGGTACGTCCAGACGGCGGGATGCGGGACCAGGACTCCGGTGAATGCGTTCAAACACCGGAGTGCGGATGGTATGGCGGCAGTCTCCTTACACACAAGATGGAAGTCCGTGACCGCGGGAAGGAAGTCTCAGTTCAAAGCACCTAGCTGCACAGAACCACTTGACGCGTTTCGGAGCAAAGTCCTTTTTCAGAAGTGATACTGTGTGGTTGATGAATTGTATTAAATAGTAGTCTTGCAGCTGCGTTAAATTCAAGAGGTTAATTGGTCTCCTCACTATGCTGGATGGTTTTCCTCAATACCTTTATGTCTTTTAAATCAACCTGCATGCCACTGCTGCTATCTATCATTTATTATACTATTTTAAAACTAAAAGCTTACCTATACACGATCTATACCAATTTACTAGTAATATATTATTTAAAATGCTAATATGAACTACTATTAATGATAAATAAATACAGTGACTATTCCCCCTTTACACATTATATTGTGATAGTGAGAACCATAAAATTACTACCATTCAGTGCATCAAACACAAATACCTAATGTTAACACGCATAAAATGGTTACTAAAAAAGTGCATAAAATTATGAATTTCTAAAGTGCAACCAATAAATAGTATTTAAATATGAAAAAGTGACTAACAAATTATATGGAAAAAAAAATATACCATTCATATGTGATATTGAAATACATAATTATTATTATCATACACATAAAATGTGAATATTAAAAAACCTAAATAGGGCTTTTTTAAGTGCAATAGTAACATATAATACATCAACAATACGTAACTAATAAAGTGACTGTGATTACATACTTGTATTCTTAAAAATACCATAATTATACTCAAATACATAAATAAATAATTAAGTGAGAATCCTAGTACATATAAACAATATAAATACCAAAAGAGATCTTTATTGACTAAAATGATTAAAAACTAAAATAAATAATTAAATATCTACCAAAATCATTATTATTTATTTTTGCATAAGCTTGATACCTAATGGTTACCACCATCCCCTTGGAACAGACCATATAGTGGGGAAATGAGAGCTTACACTTATTGGATCCCCAATACCCCAGTTGGAGCCACTCGGCATCCCTCCCAGGATAGAATGGGCCTTTATATTATTGTTGTTCATACCCTACATCTCCTCCTGATGGTCATGCAAATACCGTAATCTAACATCTCCCAATGGGATAACTCTATACCATATCTCTAGTATTGGGAGGTGGTATTTATCTAGTGTGTTTAAATGTCCTATATGTAAGGAATATGACATATGGGGAGTATCACATATCTCTAATGTAATATGACCGGTCCATAGTTAAAAATGTAACAATAAAATCCAATGGTTATAACAGATTTTCTTAACCCTGTATGTAAAGGAATAAACACCTACCTTTGGGTATCCTTTCTTGACCTACAACACATGGTATTCCCTAGGGGTCTCCCACTCAGGTACTAACCAGGCCCATATCTGTATGGCTTCCAAGATCAGACGGGTTCGGGCTCATCCAGGATGGTATGATTGTAGGTAAGTAATTTACCCTAGGCTGTGGTGATATTCTCTGTAATAGAAAATAAGGGAGATTAATGAAATTTTATAAAAACCATTTCAACTCAAACTCCTGGTTTAACCTGTTAGGGTGTAAGGAGTCCAAATTAAAAATGTATTCCATTTCTGCTTTTACTAGATTGGAACCGGTTTCATACTTCCTCCAATGAGGTGTGACCTTTTTTATACCACAAAAGCTTTCAATCCCTGAAGTATCACAATTATGGTCATTTTTGAAATGTGATGACATGGGATGCACCTCTAGACCCTTCCTGATATTCTTAAGATGTGCCATCCATCTTATCTTTAGATGTCTAGAGGTGCGTTCCACATATTCGAGTCCACATTTGCATTTAATAATATAAACACAATTTTTACTGTTACAGGTGATGAACTCGTTAATGTGTATTTCCTTCTGATTGCATGGCATATATTTTAATACTTTACTAGGGCCTTTTGTGTTCTTGTTTAACGCACAGTCTCCACACCTAAAAAAGCCCTTAGACACTATCTGGGAAGGGGTAGACTTATGGTCCACAAATGTACTTCTTACCAGATGGTTCCTCAGATTAGGGGCCTTTCTATGGATGAATTTAGGATGAGGACCCACATAACCTTCTAGTTCTGTGTCATTTTGAAGAATGTGCCAATGCTTTTTTATTATCTGTTCTATATCCTTATGTTGACTACTGTACTGACTGATAAAGGATATTTCTGATGATCCTAGTGTTTGTCGTTCTTTGGAGACCAACATTGAACTCCTCTCCATTTCTTTTACTTCCTCTATGATTTTATCTAGTTGTTCTTCTGTATATCCCTTACTTACAAACTGATTCTTCATGAGGGAAGCATGTTTAAGGTAAGATGATATATTTGTGCAGTTTTTTCTTACCCTCATGAATTGCCCTTTGGGCACATTTCTGAGCCAAAGGGGATGGTGGTTACTGGATTTGGGTACATGTGAATTAGTATCAGTTGATTTTACATAATTCTGTGTTTTCAATATACCCTCCTCCACATATAATTTCAAATCTTGATATTTGACTGATTCGATACTGATATCAAAGGACAGATGTATGTTAAGTCTATTGTCATTTAACATTTACATTCTCTGTACCCCCTATAGAAACAAAACGTAATCGATATATCTATGCCATGTGACAAGATTCGCCCCCCCCCCCTTTGGGTATCACTTCCAATACGCCAAAAATAGATTAGCGTAACAAGGCGAATCTGGTCCCCATGGCCGTCCCACATAATTAAAGATAATAATCATCATTAAAGCAGAAATAATTATAATTCAAAATAAAATAAATTCCTTCAGTGATGAACTCAACTAAGTCTGGATCGATCTGAAATAGGTTGAGATAAAATTTAACTGCCTCAAGGCCCTTGTTATGATCAATAATGGTATAGAGGGAGGAGACATCAGCAGTGATTAAGGTCATCAATTTTTGTAAATGGGAATCAATAATCTGTGAAAGATTTGAGGAAATAGAACCAGTCCTGGCCACGATGGGGCGACCAGGGGGATTGGAAGCATCCTTATGGATTTTAGGAAGGACATACATGACCGGGACTGTAGGTTCTTCAATAATAATGAAGTCTTTTTCTTTAGGAGTAATAACTCCTTTTCCTACAAATGTATCCACTAATTTATTCAATACAGTTTGGTAATCCTTAGTGGGATCTTTTCTAAGTCTCTTATATGTCTTAGAGTCTTGTAACTGATGGAACATCTCCGCCTTATATTTCACTGAGTCCATGATAACAACCCCCCAACCCTTGTCTGCTGGTTTTACCACTATATTTTTCTGTTTTTGTAAACTCCTAAGGGTTTCTTTTTCCTTATACGTTAAAGAAGGATAATTTAACGTATTACCTTAATCCCATCCTTTGTCAAAGATACCACAGATATTATACTCAAAACTAAAGATCTGGTCTGGAATAGAGGGTGGAGACTAATCACTGCTGATGTCTCTTCCCTCTATACCATTATTGATCATAACAAGGGCCTTGAGGCAGTTACATTTTATCTCAACCTATATCAGACCAATCCAGACTTAGTTGAGTTCATCATTGAAGGAACTTCTTTTATTTTGAATTATAATTATTTCCGCATTGATGATGATTATTATCTCCAATTATGTGGGACGGCCATGGGGACCAGATTCGCCCCGTTACACTAATCTATTTTTGGCGTATTGGAAGTGATACCCAAAGGGGGGGCAAATCTTGTCACATGGCATAGATATATCGATTACGTTTTGTTTGTATAGTGGGTACAGAGGAGCAACTTAGTAAATTCTGTGAAATGTTAAATGACAATAGTCTTAACATACATCTGCCCTTTGATATCAGTACCGAATCAGTCAATTATCTAGATTTGAAATTATATGTGGAGGAGGGTATATTGAAAACACAGAATTATGTAAAATCAACTGATACTAATTCACTTTTACATAATTCTGTGTTTTCAATATACCCTCCTCCACATATAATTTCAAATCTTGATATTTGGTTTAGAAATGTGCCCAAAGGGCAATTCATGAGGATAAGAAGAAACTGGACAGATATATCATCTTACCTAAAACATGCTTCCCTCATGAAGAATCAGTTTGTAAGTAAGGGATATACAGAAGAACAACTAGATAAAATCATATAGGAAGTAAAAGAAATGGAGAGGAGTTCAATGTTGGTCCCCAAAGAACGACAAACACTAGGATCATCAGAAATATCCTTTATCAGTCAGTACAGTAGTCAACATAAGGATATAGAACAGATAATAAAAAAGCATTGGCACATTCTTCAAAATGACACAGAACTAGAAAGTTACTAAATTCAACTATAGAAAGGCCCCTAATCTGAGTAACCATCTGGTAAGAAGTACGTTTGTGGACAATAAGTCTACCCCTTCCCAGATAGTGTCTAAGGGCTTTTTTAGGTGTGGAGAATGTGCGTTATGCAAGAACACAAAAGGCCCTAGTAAAGTACTGAAATATATGTCATCCAATCAGAAGGAAATACACATAAACGAGTTCATCACCTGTAACAGCAAAAATTGCGTTTATATTATTAAATACAATTGTGGACTCCAATATATAGGACGCACCTCTAGACCTCTACAGATAAGATGGATGGAACATCTTAGGAATATCAGGAAGGGTCTAGAGGTGCATCCCATATCATCACATTTCAAAAATTACCATAATTGTGATACTTCAAGGATTGAAAGCTTTTGTGGTATAAAAAAGGTCACACCTCATTCACAGGAAGTATGATACCGGTTCCAATCTAGCAAAAGCAGAAATGGGATACATTTTTTATTTGGACTCCTTACACTCTAACGGGTTAAACCAGGAGTTTGAGTTGAAATGTTTTTTATAAAATTTAATTAATTTCCCTTATTTCTATTACAGAGAATATCACCACAGCCTAGGGTAAAATACTTACCTACGATCATACCATCCTGGATGAGCCCGAACCCGTTTGATCTTGGAAGCCATACAGGTATGGGCCTGGTTAGTACCTGAGTGGGAGACCCCTAGGGAATACCAGGTGTTGTAGGTCAAGAAAGGATACTCCAAGGTAGGTGTTTATTCCCTTACATATAGGAATAAGAAAATCTGTTTTAACCATTGGATTTTATTGTTATATTTTAACTATGGACCGGTCATATTACATCAGAGATTTGTGATACTCCCCCATATGTCATATTCCTTAAATATAGGACATACAAACACACTAGATAAATACCACCTCCCAATACTAGAGATATGGTATAGAGTTATCACATTGGGAGATGTTAGATAACGGTTTTTGCATGACCATCAGGAGGAGATGTAGGGTATGAACAATAATAATACATAGGCCCATTCTATCCTGGGAGGGATGCCGGGTGGCTCCAACTGGGGTATTGGGGATCCAATAAGTTTAAACTCTCATTTCCCTACTATATGGTCTGTTCCAAGGGGGTGGTGGTAACCATTAGGTATCAAGCTTATGCAAAATTAAATAATAATGATTTCGGTAGATATTTAATTATTTATTTTAGTTTTTAATCATTTTAGTCAATAAAGATCTCTTTTGGTATTTATATTGTCTTATATGTACTAGGATTCTCACTTAATTATGTATTTATGTATTTGAGTATATTTATGGTATTTTTAAGAATACAAGTATGTAATCACAGTCACTTTATTAGTTACGTATTGTTAATGTATTTTATGTTACTATTGCGCTTAAAAAAGCCCTATTTAGGTTTTTTATTATTCACATTTTATGTGTATGATAATAATAATTATGTATTTCAATATCACACATGAATGGTATTTTTTTTATCCATATAATTAGTCACTTTTTCATATTGAAATACTATTTATTGGTTGCACTTTAGAAGTTCATAATTTTATGCACTTTTTTAGTAACCATTTTATGTGTGTTAACATTAGGTATTTGGGTTTGATGCACTGAATGGTAGTAGTTTTATGGTTCTCACTATCACAATGTAATGTGTAAAGGGGGAATAGTCACTGTATTTATTTATTGTTAATAGTAGTTCATATTAGCATTTTAAATAATATATTACTAGTAAATTGATATAGATCGTGTATAGGTAAGCTTTTAGTTTTAAAATAGTATAATAAATGATAGATAGCAGCAGCGGCATGCAGGGTGATTTAAAAGACATAAAGGTATTGAGGAAAACCATCCAGCATAGTGAGGAGACCAATTAACCTCTTGAATTTAACACAGCTGCAAGACTACTATTTAATACAATTCATCAACCACACAGTATCACTTCTGAAAAAGGACTTTGCTCCGAAACGCGTCAAGTGGTTCTGTGCAGCTAGGTGCTTTGAACTGAGACTTCCTTCCCGCGGTCACGGACTTCCATCTTGTGTGTAAGGAGACTGCCGCCATACCATCCGCACTCCGGTGTTTGAACGCATTCACCGGAGTCCTGGTCCCGCATCCCGCCGTCTGGACGTACCTCTGGGCTGATTGTCGGACTTCCTTCTACATGGATGTTACCCACGGGGTATGGGAGGTTTTCATTTCAGCTAGTGCTGCTGTTTTTATGTTTTTATATTTTTTGATGTTTTATGTGTGGTACCAGCAAATATATATATAATTTAACATTTTATCGTTAGTGTTTTCTTTATATATCCACGTGGTTCACCATTCTCATCACCAGTTTTATATGTGTTTTAAGAGTTGGGTCATTTGCCCCTTGATACAATTATCTGGTTACAGTTTTTGATATATACTGACTGTTCAACGATTTCTTCAAATCCTATCCTTTGTGGGGATTTTATTATTGTTGTCTAACCATTTGTTTATTTTATCATTTCATGTAACCCTTGATTTGGTAATCTACTTCGGGGAGAATCATCAGCCCTTGAATTCTTCTGATTCTATAACAAGTTATATCAGCTGTGGAAATACAGAACATATGGGACTCTAATTTTTGCCCTGTATGCCGCTGTCAGATTAGGTTGTTCAGTTCTACATTGCACTACTTCAGCGCTTTCCCTTATTATATGTTTATTATTTCATGTAGAATATAGATGTAAATCTGAAATGTAATGTATAGTTGTTATCAACAGGTATCTATTATAACGTTATTGGTCAAGTAGCCAACTGTAATCCCAACAAAGAGTTTTAACAAATATTTTGTCTTTTTTTCAGGTCACATTTCCTATAATGTTCCCTCCAATCATATTGATTCTAATATAGAAAGATCCTCATCTAGGGGTAAGAATGCTATAATTTTTTATATTTTTTATTATTGCCACGAGGTATCAAAATAAACATTTTACAGTTCAAAACATGAGCACTGTTTGTATTATACAATATAAGATATAGAGAATTGTATATGAACATGGCAGACAAGTTCAAACAATTCATCCGAGAATATAAATTACGTGACATGGCAAATACATTACAGTTAGTAAATGTTAAAGATAATTGAGACATTACGAGGGCACAGGTAAATGGGTTTACAAAGTAAATGAGAGCAAAGTAATGAAGTGCACAAAGAGCAAAATAAGCCAAAGTTAGTCATAACTGCTGTACCATTTCAATATATATTAAGAGTAATAAAGGCTGCCGTACAGGAGTAAATAGGAATATAGAAGACATCAGACTGTATTCACACTTAGGAAAGGTCAGCTTTTGCTTAAGAAAAGGTCTTAGGAAAAGTTTCTATAGAAATGTGGGAGAATTGAGCTGGTAGAGGCCCCTTCGTAATCAAATTATGTTTTTAGAAAATTATAATGGGCAGTAATCACTCCCTGGGATGGAATAGATTTCAAAAGGAGGATATTCAAGGGATTGCGCCATAGTGTTGGGCCTCGAGACACGCAAAAGGAAAACACAAAAAAAGAGATACTTCACAGTTAGTTGGGCATGGGACAAAACACGTTTATCTGAAGAGTTTATTAAATTTGCCAATGAACCAACTCCCCCTGCCCCCCAATTTGTAAAGGTGCTATTTTTTTATTGTAATGTCTATGGATAAGATCCAGCATTACATACGCCAGGCCACTTGCACATTCAGAATGCGTAAGTACTCCAGGCGTGTGATCCATGCATGCGCAAAAGAAAATAAAAATGAAGAGACGAAAAGAAAGAAAAACAAAGGATTCAGATGAAGTTGGAAAGAGTACTAGGAGAGGTAGCAGCCTAGTATCCAAGCAACAGATCATTATTTGCAACACTTAAAATAAATATACCCATATTGTTATTCCTAAAAAACATGCTCTGCAAAATCCCTGTTTTTTGGGTGGATAAAGCTATTGAAGTCTGATTAAGTCTGGCATAAAATCCCTTTTACACATGTAGACATGATTTAAGGTGTTTCTATAAATATTGTTGATTTGTTGTTTTCATTTGTTTTAGAATTTTATCCATCCAGACAATATAATGTAGCTAGTACAGCAGCTACCACTACGACAACGACGACAACAACAACAACAACAACAACAACACAGCGGGTTACAACCACCACCACCACAGGAAAAACAATATCGGTGTCCATGCTGACTCGCAGAAACATTTCTACATTATCTCCCACAATTGATATTCC
>WWET01000513.1:606545-623669 GCA_011038615.1 Limnodynastes dumerilii
TTCCTGCTGCAGACACTGTTGAGGAGGGGTGGGGCAACCAAAAAACATGGCTACATAGCAGCCACATCCCCTGTACCCACAGTATTTATGTCACTGTCTAATTGTTGCAACAAAAACTTGGTTGGATAGATTAAACGTATGCAGGGTAGTTGGAACAGGAAAAGGCCTATAAGTGCATGGCCCCAATACTATCTGTGAGGGATCCAATATAAAAAACAAAAACACACCAACAAGGGCGCCCAAGAAATCAGAAACTACCACCAAACTGTTAATATTTCACCTCACGCAGCTGGAAAAGGGGGTTGTGAATCCCCAATTGACTAGCAGTAAAGAAAAAAAGAGGGGTAATCCAGCGCTGTGTAGGTGGGACAAAAACAGATACTAATCCACAATAAAAAATTCAATACAATTAATATATGAAAAATAAAATAAAGTATGCCTTCTAGTTTAGAATTAACAATTTTTTAAACAAGAACAATTGTATTAAAAAATCTGGTATCAGATACACTGTAATAACAAATAGGTATTGTGAAAACAATCAACTATAAATTGAAATACTGCACCAGGAAGCGTAGTAGACACTACTACGCTTCCTGGTGCAGTATGTCCATACCAATCTGGTATTAGATATAGGATCCCAGATTAGGAAATACCAAATTCTTTGCACAGGGGATAAAGTTAATGTTAAAAATATCCAAATTATTATTGAAATGCAAGGTGCACCACAAGGTCAGGAACACTGGACCATATTCACACCTAAGAAGCTCCTGTTTCTTAGGTGCAGCAATTTAAGAATTAACTTACTATGCATGCATAGTAGTTCATTTACGCAATCTATGTAAAAGTTAGGTACATAGATTGACTGTGCAGTCTTTAAAGAAAGAGGCATGCCTGGACAGCCTCTGGGAGTTCTTAAGAAGATTGGGTGGGGGTATGTATGCAAAGGAGGCAGAGAGAAAAATATGCACTGGAAGTTAGGGAAGCCCTAAGGCAATCTTAAGTGCCCTAGGTTCATAAAAAATGGGGAGATGTCATGGGAGGAAGCCTTAAGTTAGGTGTGGATAAATTCATATCCGCACCTACTTAAAGCTTTCACGACTGTAAATATGGTCCACTGGACCGTATTAAGAATTAATAATGAGATTGTACTTATGCTTACTGAATACTGCACGTGAATACGATTGATGCTGTATTTTGTTGACAGTCTCCGTCAGTGGGGCGTGGTGGTCTTGGCCTCGGTACAGCAAATACTTGGCCCACCCCTAATAATCGATAATTGCAGATATATTTATGCATGAAGGGGGCCATGCTCAAAACAATGGGCATTTTCCTAGAAGGTTTAAAGCACTATGCTACCCTCTACAGAGAAACCTGCATTGATTGCCATCATTCTAAACCATAGGCAGAATTGTGCAGCACTCACTTTTGGGGAGGGGGTGGGGGTCTCACAGCTTTCAGGACAGAAGCAATGTATTTCTTAATTAATATGTTTAATAGCAAGCTTTGATTGTAAAGCACTGCATAATATGTTTAAGCCTAAATTAAGGATAGCCATAATGTATTGATTTTATTGAAAGAGTAAAAAACTGAGATATATAAACTAGAAAGATATAATTCAGGCCGCTCAGTTTCATTTTTTTTTATATATTTCAAAATCATACCTTGTATGTCTCCAGCCATCCTCTCAGTCCTCCTGGTTATGCGAATGGACTTCTGAATCCAGTCCACTGTACACAAACAGTGCCAGGGTCTATCAACCAATTTAAGGAGAAACAGATTAAAGTAACAATGATTACAATGTACAGTAGAACAAATATAGATGAAAATACAGGTGGTTTGTCCCTAGAACTATGTAAATTATTTTGTGTGGTACTAGCATATATTAAACACATTTTTTTACTTTTATATTAGATTGATGTAGTAGGTTGTAGTAATTAAAGTACTAAGGAAGGACCAGTCAAGTCTATTACTAGCATAATGCAAAGTTTCAGATGCTTTCACAGCAAACAAATAAAAGGTTACACAGACTGATGAATAAGCATGTTCATAGTCTATGATCAGAACAACTCAGACAGGAAAGGATGGAGACATCTCCAGTATTCAGGAAGGTTAACCCCTTCCAAATAGGGGTCTGACTTTCACTCTTCCAATATTGGTCACAAAATTGCATATTGCATTTGTTTACCAATAGCTATAAGTAGAATTACTTTTTACTTAGTAGTTTGTGAAATACCAATTCTTCATACCATTAAATTATGACGATTTATTTTGTCCATGTCAGTTCTTACTGTAATATGGGCTGGTTGAATTCTCATAAAATGAATTCACAAATAAATGAATCGCAATGGGGTAATGTATCATTTCATATACAATGTGCATATTATTTTATTACAAAATGTGCTCTTCGCTGTCATTTAATTGTCATAAATAACATTTCTGTTGACTTCACATTACTGATGTTTTGCTGTTTTAGGTGTGGCAACATACACGTGCATAACTCCTGATGGAATATGGAATCCGCAAGGACCAGACCTAAGCAATTGCTCATCTCCTTGGATCGGTCATATTGGGCAGAAGGTAAAAAATTGCTAATATAAGTAATTTGTGATGTAGCAGAAATGCGAATACAGTAACATGTTTGGGATGAATCATGAATAATGTTGATCTGCTGCACAGCACTATACATTTGTGTGTGTACAATTATGAAGGACTTAGACTTTTTTCGGTGTAATTTTGTAGCTGAAATAAATGTACATAACTACGTAGCTCAATCAGTTAATAACAGTAGGCTGGATCCAGACCTAAGTGTAAAATCATTTTGTTTGCAGCCCTGCCGCTATGAATGTATGGGCTTTGCTATCCTATATCGCATAATGTAGACCGCCCCAAGTCTCCCCGTGTGTAAGGCATTTATGTGAACTGCACCCTAGCTTAAGTTTTCTGTACCACAGAAAGCCTTCTGCGTGAAATACTGGGTTGCTCGTAAAGCCTTACTGTACAATTTAAAGGCCCATGCCCACCAACCATTCATGTCTCGTATATGGTAAGTGGACCAGCTTATTCCCCTCCCCCATACAAAGACTGAATTCCGCATGGAACACAGCATAGGGCGGCTGTGTTATGTTGCAGAGTTGCTTGTAGTGTGCAAGTGCAGTACATGTTGACTGGTGACTAATAAGTCTCCAGTTTTTATGAAGTCTGGATCTAGCTCAGTAACTCACTGTTTGGTACCCCCACCCAGATTTGTGTTTAGATTTTTTTGAAGAAGGAATGTATTGTTACCCATTGCAGCCAAAACCATCTACCCAATAAGGGCACAAATGTATGTTTAATAATATTGGGACATAAGTGGTTAACTGTAAATATTGGTGTAATAAACTGTCAGTGTTGAAATGTTAATTTTAATTCACAAGATTTTATATAGAATGTGAATTATATGTAGAGAATCTACTACCAGAAACTAGGGTAATTATCTCTCGACAATCTAAGTAATCTAAGATATCAATTAGGTATCACAATGTAATGCTAATAGTGGGCACCAGTACATGGGACAAGCTGCAGTTTAAAGAGGCTATCCAAAAATATAACATTTTACTTTGATAAGCTATTAATAGTGATCTGTGTTACACAAACACTCAAATGCTAACTATACAGTACTTGGATTACATTATACTTGTTTTATGCTGTTGTTTTTTCAGTTGTATTTCCTCTGCCTCCTCCCTGGCAGCACTAACGCTGGGTAGATCCCACCTATTGACCTGAGCCAGGACAGGAAGTAAGTACCCGGACACTATATATAAGGACTGCCTCTTCCCATTGCCGGTGTCTTTTTACTCCTGTCTTAGCTCAGAGCCAGGGAGGTAGCACTTTTTTGTTTTTCCCCTTTCCAGAGCTCACCTGCGGTTAGCTGCTCTCTGGATCATCGGGTCCGATGCTCCCCGGTCCAATCCCCAGGGGATGGCGGGGAGGATGTGTCGATCGGCCTCACACAGTCAGGGAGTCCCCACATGGCCTCTCCTCTTGGCCGGGGCAGCGTGTGCGCTGTCGGGCCCCAGACTTATCACTTCCGCTGGAAGTTCGGCGGTGGAACGCATATGGAACACATATGCGGCTGCCATTTTCTTGAAGTCCATATTCAGGGACATTTTTCAAAATAGGAAGTGACAGTATTTCCATGCTGACGCTGATATTACTACAAGGCAATGCAATGCTTAGCCTTGTAGTTCTATCAGCACAGCATGGCTAAGGCTTTTAAGCATGCTCCGCTTGGATTTTACACACAGAAAAACACATGTCAAATAGGGTGACATGTGTTTTTCAGGTTCTGTGTGAGGCGCTTTCATTGAAACCGCCCAACACAGCATGCAAGTTTGTTTTCAGTGATCTGCCGGCGAACTAAAGGCAATTTAGACAAATCACCTTTAGTGAATCCGGTGATCTGTATGTTTTCACTGCCAAACATCTGGACAATATTTGTCCCGCGATGTTTGGCGAGTTGAATTTACTAAAGGCAAAATTCACGGGACTTTGCCTTTAGTGAATACGGTGATGGCCAAATCGCCTCCAAACTCACGTGAGTTGAGGCTATTTGGCCAAAATCGTCTTTAGTAAATATACCCCTAAGGGTCAGTGGTCTTGGCACTTGTACAGTATGAGTGGCAGAATAGTATCTGCTTAGATAAATTACAACTTCATAAACATTGTTGGTCCAGTGTGCGAAGCGGTTACTTTCTCCGGTCTAATTGTCGAAAATGGGACTTCCGAAAGTTTCTTTTCGAAAGTCCCATTTTCGAATACTTACCGCTTTCTACTTTTTTAGTGAATGGGTGAGTATGCCGTTCGGCATACTTTACCCATTCACTTTCGCAATTACCGTTATGCTTCCGCCATCTAAGATATCCTTTTTTAGCCATAACCATAACCCAGTGTTTCCCAACCTCGGTCCTCAGGGACTCCTAACAGCGCATGTTTTCCAGGTCTCACTGCTGGAGCACAGGTGTGTTCATTTTTAAAGCTCCACAGGTGGTCCTCATTATATCGCTTGTGATTCTTTAAGGGAACCTAGAAAATATGGACTGTTGGGGTCCCTGAGGACCAAGGTTGGGAAACACTGCTTTAACCCTTCATGCCCCGCAGCCTAACTTTAACCCACCATGTCCTGCAGCCTAACCCTTCCCCTTAAGCCCTAACCATAGCCCCCGAGTCTAACACTTACCCTCTGCCACAGCCTCTTGTTATTTGGTACAGGGAAATAAGTTCCAGTTGCCAATAACAATTTTCTATTTTTAGTGCTGTTTGATCAATGATATAGCCACCATTCAGCTGGTTTTAATATTTAATTTATTTTAAAAACTATATATTTTTTATCTTAATAATTTTTTTTATTTTAAACATATACCTATATTCAAGTGGTATTCCTTTATATACCTCCATTTTCTTCCCCTAATGACAGCTTTATTTTTATTATCAGAGTGGATTGACAAACTCCGCTCCAACAGTTTGTAAATAAAACATGCTGACCTGCACTGTTAAGAATGGATCTGATAGGGTGGTGGAATATAACCATAGAACTCCATGGAAACTGCAGTTTTTCAAAGAAATAAATAATTTGTAATTATGAATCACTTCATTTTGAAGTGATAATGGCTTTTTTCACATGATATTGAGTTTCATATAAAATTAAGTTATCGATGCTTTGAAATAAAGCCTTTTGGCTCCAATATGAACAGATTGCTTGATGAAGGCCATAAGACAAGATCCAACATTAAATAAATCATAAAACATTAAACATTAAATTAATCATAAATGATTAACCAAATAATTAAAGCAGTCACTAGTGAATGGAGTGCTTTCAGAAGCCTAGAAATATTGTATTGCAACAGCATAAAAGTGAAAGTAGGAAAAAAGCTGCCAACTACCAACCACCAACCAGTGACCCTTACATCAATAGCAGGAAAACAGATTCTAATTACTATTTTGACAGGGTTATTAATGTAGTAGACCAAGGGAGAGCTGTAGGTCATAGCTTATCTAGACTTCAGTAAAGCTTTTGACACTATGACACATTGCTGACTGTTAAATAAGCTGGAAAATTTGGGGATGATAGCTAAGATAGTTGTGTCAATTTGATATTTGTTATAAGATAGACAACAAAGTGTAGAAAATGTAATCACTTTTGGGGATGGTAGCCAGTGGAGTTTACAAAAAAATCTCTAATTGGTGCTTTTAAGTGCTTTTTAATATTTTTATTGGTGACATTACACATAGTATCAAGGTTAAAGTATGCATATGCCTTTGGGCGTTAGTTGAAAATGTTAAGGGAGGAATCTGGATTTCCTACCGACAGCAGGGAGTGCAGGGGCGTGCACTTCCCACAATGGGAGCATAACTATGGACCCTGCACGTACGTAGAGCATGTGGGAGTCAGGATCTGGTCCAATGTTGTTTCTCACTTTCCTCATGCACTTCAGTGGCCAGTCTGGAGTTTGTAGTCTTTCATTTTTTTCTGAGCTGGCCAAATAAGGCCCCTGGATGCTGACCAGATGGTGCCTGATTATTTTTCAACGCACCAAGTAAAGTCCTCTTAGAGGCTGCTGAAGTGGTGCTTGATTTTTTATTCTTAAACAGGCCGAATGAGGCCGATCAATCAGTGTATGGGCAGCATCATTTTGCCTGTGGCATCCCGAGAAAGTTCCAGGTAAGGCCTATGGCCAATCCGCCCCTGACAGCTGAGCAGTATAAGTAATTGCATCAGACAATGGGGAATCAAGCATGGGGCAAATTGTAGATTTGTAAGTTTTGCTCAGGAGTAACAAAGAAATTACAGAAAACATGAAGGTATGGTTTACATTAGGTGGGTGTTTATAGCAACTTAAATATGGAAAATGTTTAAATCAATATATATGTATATGTGCCCAGCCATTCACTTCTTTCTCTTGTTTATGTGCCCAGTCATCCACTTCTGCTCTTGTATATGTGCCCTGCCATCTACTTCTGCCCCCTGTATATGTGCCCAGACATCCACTTTTGTCCTTTATCAGCCATCCACTTCTCCCACTTATTTTTGTGTCCAGTCTCCATTTCTACCCCTCTTATATCCCCAACTTTTTAAATAAACAATTTTAATCTTCACTTACCTTTGCTGTCTTCTTTTTTATCTTCCTCCATCCTCCATGGCGTGGTCGGCTCGAATGACGTGACTGCAACTGTGTAATTCATAGAAACAGACTTGATACTTAGCCAGGGTTGCCGATTCTCCCGGAATATCTGGAAGACTCCAGAAATTTGGGCAGTTCTTCCGGTATCCCAGGAGAGTCGGCAAATCTCCCACAATCCCTGACTAGCTATTAAGCTATATTGTCATTCCTAGAGTTACTAGAGATGGACCAAGCCCCGCCCATCCCCTGAAACACTAGAGATTACATGTGTGATTGGCAATGGGTGGGGCTTAATGCCCTGCCCTTGCAGTAAAGTCGGCAACCCTGTGCTTAGCTTTCTACACAAATACTTAACTATATCTGCTATCTGATGCGGCCGGCATCTATATGAGCTGATGTCTATGGGCCTGATCCAGACCTACGCTCGGGTGCGTTTTTACGTTGGTCGTAAGCGTAAAAACAGCCATTTGTACTTACTGCACATGCTCAGAGCAGATGTTACGCTCATGTTGCGCTTCGTGCCTGCCATACGAAAGCCGTAAATACGCACCGAGGGCGGGGTGACCCATTTAAATTGTACAGTATGGGCGTGCTAAGCATCGTAACTACGTAATGAGCTTAAGGACGCCTTCAGTTACGATCAGAAAAGTTAGGGTAGGGTTTGCTGGGCGTAAGAAGGCTAAACTAAGGACGACCAAGGGGAGTGCCTATGGGAGTGCATCATAGGTACGCTGGCGTAAATAAGCTACGCACATGAGCGTTTCATGAGCGTAGGTCTGGATCAGGCCCTATGTGACTGTGGCCCGTGGCAGAGTGAATTAAAGGGGAAGCAGCCTTGCACCTCACTTTAAGTCACCTTGTGTAGTAATCCTTGCAGATTCACAGATCGCCTGGCCCTGGAAACAACCATGGCCTTGTCTAGAATATAATGTTCAGTTGTGGAGGCCATATTGCCAGAAAAGGCAACTAAAATGGAACATGGCTTGGGTTACAAAATATTTGAGGAAACATGTATAGCTTGGAGCAGAGAAGGGACAGGAGGGATATAATAGCATCTTTCACATATATCAAGGGGTGTAACTAAATACAGGAGGGTGCAGTTTTGTGTGAGGTGTATTAGAACATAAGGGCATGTGTATAAACTAGACATTGGCTGGTTTAAAGGAAATGTGCAGAAATATAACCTTACTGAAAGGGTAGTTGATAAGTGGAATATATTCCAATCTGACGAGGTAGTAGAGCAGGGCTCTACTTTTTATTTTTCCCTCCAGGATACTGGGAATACTGCCCAAATTTCGGGAGTTTCCTGGAAATGTGATAGCCGAGTGGTAAGGGCTACAGGTTTTAAAATAATAGTTGTAGTGGATGAGCAACGTAAGAAAACTCATAAACTTTGCACCAGCGTTTAGTAAAATAGATTTTTTATTTTAATAAATATTTAATCTTTACTTATTAAATTCAGTTAAGGATGTGCAGAAAACTTGGCTGATTCACAAAACTGAGCATGTAAAGCAGATAAAATTAGAAGTAGTAACTTCCACCAATGTTACACAGAATGGGCCTGATCCAGAATAACGCCTAGGACGGCGGGCGTAAGCGTGAGATCGTTTTTTTAGCCGATCTGCGCATGCGCCGGGCAGATGTTGGATCGGGCGTCCGTAGCAGCGCCGTAGGGACGCTGGAGGGGACGTCCCCCAGCGTCCCTACGTTCAGGTTAGTGTAAGTGGGCGGGGGGAGGTAGTTAAATGAAGGTGGGAGGGCGGGCTAGGCGGCCATACGCTCCTGTGCGATCGTATGGTCCCTTCCTTACGCCAGCTGAAGTTAGGGTAGCCTTCAGCCGGCGTAAGGAAGGGGCCATACGGCCCGCCGGCTGAAGTTAGGGTAGCCTTCAGCCGGCGTAAGGAAGGGGCCATACGCCCGCACAGGGGGAGTGTCAGGGAAAGTGAACGCCGATATGCTATGCTTTAGTAAGCACAGCTCATCGGCGTAGGTCTGGATCAGGCCCAATATTCCCAACATTGAAATTATGAGTTGAATTTCCTATTTAAAACAAACACAGATATACCTATATTAGCAATTTCTATTTATAAAATTATCCAATCACGGTAATGATTAGTAGCATTACATAGTAGTAGCAAGAGAACTTAATTGATTAGGTTTGCAATTAATAGAACATTCTTTATAAAACAAGGTCTTTCTAATAAGCAGTTCTTGTTATTGATATTGAATTTCTCTGTCTGTCACCTTGGTCATAATACAAATTATACTATAGTCTCTTCTTTATTGCAGTAACACCTCAATCTCCCACTGTTTCATGAACTCTCCCTCATATGTTCTGTTATCTCACAATAGTCTCTCAGCACCTTCTCTGTTCACTTGTCACACCTCCTCTGCTTCCCCGATATCTCCTATGCACTCCCCGTCTTTCAGCACCTTCTCTGTGCCTCCCTGATACCTCCGATGCTATCTCCACTTGTTACAATTTGTCCACTTGTCACAACACCTTCTCCGCTTTCCTGATACCTCCGTTGCTCCGTTATCACCAGCGTTATCAGCACCGTTTCTCCAGCTGTCTCTGATACCTCTGATGCTTTCCCCTGCTCTCAACACCTTCTCTCCGCTCAGCTGTCTCGTTACACTTCAGATCTCTTTCTCCGGCTGTTCCACTATTTCCTCTGCTCTCTCTCAGCACCTTTTCCAACCCACCGGCTCTCTCTCTGTCACAATAAATCAACTGCTTCCCGACACTGCCGCAATAGCACTCTCCAGCATCACCGCTGCTCTCTCCTAAGTCCTCTAACATCGGACCGTCAGCGCTGTCCTGCAATCAATTAAGCCTCCTCGCGCACCCTGCACTTAGACTGAAATGTGCAGGGGTGCCACAGATATTCCGGGAGAGTTGGAAACCTTGTGGTAGAGACTTACAGTGGCAAACACAGGATTTTGAAAGGGGGGTTTCCAATGCGTGTAATACATGTGAGGTATATTATCATAGCTGCAAAAGTTTTGGAGCCCGAAAACGCGGCAAATAAGCTCCGCCGCGTCCTGCCCAAGCTCTTCTCCTGACCTGCCCATAATGTCATACAACACGAGGCAAAAATTTCCCCTAGCGTGTGTATGTGTGTGAGTGTGTGTATGTGTGTGTGTGTGTGTGTGTGTGTGTGTATGTGTTTGTTAGGGAATAGACTGTAATGTGGCAGAGGTTGATGTGTGTAAAATTGTAAAGAGCTACTTAATATGATGCACTGTTAAAAAATAAAACATATGTAAAATGACAATACTGATAATATGGTCGTACTATCTGACTGCCAGGACATGTAAGACGTCCATTAATGTTCTCTGTGAAAGCAGGACGTTTATAATGTAGATTTGAAAATAATAAAAATTCTACATTAATTGCTTTGGTTATTGGCTGTATCAAGTCCTGTTCTGATATTTTTTTTATAGGTGATTTATAAGTTACTTCTTTCACACAGTAAAATAATAGTTTTATATTGAAGGAACAGATCTAATAGTAATAGCAGTATACAATGCATTAGTAGAGCACGAGCACATTACACAATGTACAGAGCCTGTGTCAGTGCATAAGCACTATTGTATTTGTAATGACCCATTCACCATTCCCACCTGCTTTTCTAATGCAGCACAGGACAGGACCATCTTCCTCCATGCCAGTCCAGATCACATGGCCACAAAGCCACGCCCCTTTTGTGGCACCCACGAAGCCACACCCCTTTTGAATTTTCACATTTTTAGCTCATTTTTCAATATTTTTTTCATTTTTGGGGGGTTTTCTGGGCAACAAGAAACCCCCCCTGGGTGCGCCACTGACTTACACAATTTACACAGTCTTGGAATAAATATAAGGATATCAATAAAGTTAAACTAAATTGGGGGTGCAATAGGGTCTAAGTCAGTGTAGCTTAAAAAAAACAAATGTACAGACTAGATAGGCTGTGTGGCTTTTATCTGTGTCACTTTCACAGTTTCTGTCCCCCACCAGCCATTGCAAGCTAGCTGATGGGGGAGACAATACAGCAGCAGCTGGTATCTGGACTTAATATGTACTCCTACACGCCTCCTATACTGGACCACCAGGGGCATTGGGACCTTCTGAGGAGCACAGTTCACCAGCCACCCACAGGGGAACTAGAGCAGAGTTAGAAGGTTTCTGATACCCCCTGAAACACCAGGAAAGTAAGGCCACTTTTATATTATTAAAATAGTTTTTATTCTGCTTTTTTTCTTATGGCCTAGCACAGGAAGTCCCTTTCGGGGGTGCACACTATACGTGCAGAAACACTTATTATACAACCCCATTTACTTGATCTCCTGTAAGTTAGCTCACTCAGTTGTGCATGCTTCGTACTACCTAGTGCTACATACAGAAATTACATGAAAAAATATAAATATTTATTAAAATCCCTACCTGTCATTTAGACTCCCGGCACTAGCTGCCAGAAGATAGCCCTTGGAGCACTGTGCAACAGCAATGCTGGAATAGAGGAGTACACAGTCATATAAGGATTACAGCCTCCTTCCTGTTTATCATAGAAACAAAAACTTGACAACAGATGAGAAGTGTTTAACCTATTCAGCATGTCCATTTTTTTTAAACACATGATAACCTTAAACCGAGGAAGCCATAGATTTCTGCAAGGGGCGGGGCTTAATGATGACATCATCAAGCCCCGCACATCCCTAGTAACGCTAGGGATTACAGGAGTGATTGATTGCTGGTGGGGCTTGAGTGGTAAGTATTCAGGCGATGTCCCCATATACCCCTCTTTTTCCTCCACCTAATAGCTGTTATTAGGGGGAGGAAAAGGGGGGTATGTATGGGGAGACCGTCGGAATACATAACAATACTAACAAAATATTTTTTTTTTTTAAAGTTACAGAAAAAAAGCAATAAAAAAAAAAAAGAATAAATAAGTAAAAATTAATAAACTCACCTGTCCGGGCGTCCCGTCAGACTGCAGCTGTCCGGTCCCAGCATGAACATGCTGGGACCCAGCATGAACATGAGCATGAACTGAACATGCGCAGTGTTTCTATTTTCCGGACTTAAAAAAATTTCAAAGTTCCAAATGAGAGGTACTACGCATGTGCAGTACTTCATTCATGCATCGCATGAATGTGAAGTACTGTGGGGACTTTCGCAGGACCTCGCAGGAGGGGTGAGTATTTGTAAATACTGTCAACTAAGCTGCCAGGCTCGCTGCAATGATAAGCGAGCCTGATGCAGCTTCGTTCACAGGGAACAAGGAAGGTAAGTAAATAGAGCCCTTATACTTGAGTATATACTGCTGTTTATACTTAAAAATAACTATTAATGTGATAGTCCTTTAACTTTCAGCAAGACTTCAACTCTGTTTTAGTCTTTGTTTAACTTACTTTTGATTTTCTCCTTTTACTTAAACCTAAAAGAGTTCTTCTCCTTTCTGTGTCTGTGGCATGTGAGATTTAATGTCATTTGTGTGACATTCATACACTCAACAATTGTCTGACATTGTATTAATGTCGATATAAATAAAGTTGACAGGGTTCTTTTCCTGACAACATTGGTTGATTGTAGTATTTTATCGACCTTAAGCTGGCCATACACTAGAGTGATTATCGGCCTGATCACCCAATTATCGGGTGATCAGGCAAAAAATCGCTCTAGTGTATGGTCCAGATCAATTTTTGAAACGCCAAATAAACGCATCAGAAACGCTGTGGTGCGATTATTTGATCTTTTAGCATGTTTAATTTAAAGAGAGCTCCCGATATTTTAAGGGAGCCAATCAGCAAGCTATTCTAAGCTGTTGCTGCTTTATATTGATGTACTAAGCTGCTCTGACAACTTTTAAGGTATACTTTAAAGCTGTCAGAGCAGCATAGTACATAGATATGCAGCAGAGGATATTGCAGGGAGTAGTACACACAGACGAAACCGCGCTGTGTAAAGCGCGGCTTTGGCTTATTCTTATCTGTGTTACTGTACAATAGCTGTATATCTATGTACTATGCTGCTCTGACAGCTTTAAGGTATACCTTCAAAGCTGTCAGAGCAGCTTTGAACACAGATATAAAGCAGCAGCAACATAGAAAGCCCTGTGTCCCCCCACCCCTTCTGCTAGGATTATTGGTCCCAGCAGAGGAGGTGTATGGTGCCGATAACATGACATTTCCCTTGCAAGAAATCGTCCCGTTTATCGGCCCACCCCCTGCTGGGACAGATAATCTTACTAGTGTATGGCCAGCTTTAGTGTTGCCGACACTTATAAGTCCTACACTAACAATTATCATTATGGCAGCCTAACCACAGCCTAACTCTAACCCTAACCACAGCCTAACCCTAACCCTAAGATAAAGTATAGTACTTGTGAAGCCCAGAACCTTAGATCAGATGTCCGGAACTATCAAGCAGGTGTCACAGTATAGTACAGAATCGTCGAGAAACCATCACTATAAATGCTGTGGTGGCGAGCAGGTGTCCACTGGACATGTAAGCATATGATATGCGACTGTATACCCCTTTGGGTGTGAAATTATAGATCAGACAGAGGCATTCTGAGACTCTATAACAGCAGTACAGCTATTAACCAACTCCATGTAATGACAATCCCTGTGGTGTACAGCTTCTTCATGCTCCATCTGACTTCCTAACTACACTGCTCCAAAAAAAGGGAACACTAAAATAACACATCCTAGATCTGAATGAATGAAATATTCTTATTAAATACTTTATTCTTTACATAGTTGAATGTGCTCTCAACAAAATCACACAAAAATTATCAATGGAAATCAAATTTATTAGCCCATGAAGGTCTGGATTTGGAGTCACCCTCAAAATTAAAGTGGTTCTGCAGGTGGTGACCACAGACCACTTCTCAGTTCCTATGCTTTCTGGCTGATGTTTTGGTCACTTTTGAATGCTGGCGGTGCTTTCACTCTAGTGATAGCGTGAGACGGAGTCTACAACCCACACAAGTGGCTCAGGTAGTGCAGCTCATCCAGGATGGCACATCAATGCGAGCTGTGGCAAGAAGGTTTGCTGTGTCTGTCAGCGTAGTGTCCAGAGCATGGGGGCGCTACCAGGAGACAGGCCAGTACATCAGGAGACGTGGAGGAGGCCGTAGGAGGGCATGTTTGGCATTTGCCAGAGAACACCAAGATTGGCAAATTCGCCACTGGGGCCTTGTGCTCTTCACAGATGAAAGCAGGTTCACACTGAGCACAAGTGACAAACGTGACAGAGTCTGGAGACGCCATGGAGAATGTTCTGCTGCCTGCCACATCCTCCAGCATGACCGGTTTGGCAGTGGGTCAGTAATGGTGTGGGGTGGCATTTCTTTGGGGGGCCGCACAGCCCTCCATGTGCTCGCCAGAGGTAGCCTGACTGCCATTAGGTACCGAGATGAGATCCTCAGACCCCTTGTGAGACCATATGCTGGTGCGGTTGGCCCTGGGTTCCTCCTAATGCAAGACAATGCTAGACCTCATGTTGCTGGAGTGTATCAGCATTTCCTGCAAGACGAAAGCATTGATGCTATGGACTGGCCCGACCGTTCCCCAGACCTGAATCCAGTTTAGCACATCTGGGACATCATGTCTCGCTCCATCCACCAATGCCACGTTGCACCACAGACTGTCCAGGAGTTGGCGGATGCTTTAGTCCAGGTCTGGGAGGAGATCCCTCAGGAGACCATCCGCCACCTCATCAGGAGCATGCCCAGGCGTTGTAGGGAGGTCATACAGGCACATGGAGGCCACACACACTACTGAGCCTCATTTTGACTTGTTTTAAGGACATTACATCAAAGTTGGATCAGCCTGTAGTGTGTTTTTCCACTTTAATTTTGAGGGTGACTCCAAATCCAGACCGCCATGGGTTAATAAATTTGATTTCCATTGATAATTTTTGTGTGATTTCATTGTCAGCACATTCAACTATGTAAAGAACAATTATTTTTTTGAGCGTGGTGGTAATGAGAAACCTACCTATTATGTGCTGTGTCTATTCGGTAATATTCAGGGGCTCTGGGCATGTCTCAGTGGAGTAAGATTTTGCTAGACTTAATGTATTGCTGTTACTCACTGTTACTTGCCACTTATACAAAATCATTATTGGGGCTGAATCCTGCACTGTGCATTGGAACTTTAACGGTTTGCATTATTGGACTTACTACCGCTTATTCAGCCATTTAAAGCTGCTTATGTTATTCAATACATTGCTATGAATTCTTGATATATTGATTCATCTATTTATTAAAACTGCCATTTTCAACCAGCAAATCTCTAATTCCTGATACCTAACCTCGTCTGCTTTTTCAAAGAATCTAGCAATAGCTATAATCTGCCTTATAATTTCATCAATGCTTTATAATTTGACCAACTGTGCCATGCTTTTTTAACTTCTAGGGCAAAGTCAGGAAAAGTGTTGGAACTCTGGATAGGTCATATGCAGTTTGAGCCACTGTTAAACACTGTTGTGTCTTTGTGTTGTAGCAAGGAATTCCGATCCTGGTTTCCCCTGCAGCATTCCTCCTTGCTAGGGATCCTGGCTAATTACTATGCAGTTGGTATTCCCTAGCTGTGTACAATCAGCAGCCAATGGAGATGTTAAATACCCGACACCTGATTGCCTCCTTGCCGGTCATAGCTTCTAGCGTTGCTGTCTGTGCTCTTGTTGGAATTCTGTCCTAAGTTCTGATTCTGAGTGCCCTTTGTTTTCCTGCCATGTCTCTCCTGTGTGCCCTGGATTCCTGCCTTGCCTTTATCATTTGTTTCTGGTGTGAGTGTAGTTACCTGACGTTTGTTGTGTGCAAGCCCCTCTCTCTGTATTTCTACTGTTAGTTTATAACCAGCCTTGTGCTGTTACATGTGCTTTTTCCTACTGCACCTATTTTATACTCCAGTCCTGAACTGCTGTGCAATTTCCACCTGCACTACTTGTATACTCCTGTATTTACAGACTCTGTGCTATTGTACCTGCACAAACTATATCCAGTTCTGTGCTGGTACTGTGCTTCTCCACCTGCATTTATCTGTATTCCAGTCCTGTACTGGTTCTGTGCCACTCATCTGCATGCTATCTTGCCTAGCTTTGGCAGTCTCCTGTGTAAGTCTGCCATTTTCCTGTTTCCTCTCTCCTATAAGTTCGGTTCTGGGGGCCGCGACCTGTTGTTTTAGCTCAATAGATTTGTCACATAGATTTCAAAGTCATTATTGCTAGCTTTGCAGAATGACACCTTGTTCAACTTTTAAACCAACAACTATTTTGCTTTCAAATACTTATATTTCTGTATAAGACAAGGATTAGTATATAATTTCTCATTGATTTGGTTTTCGTTCACTGAGAAAATGTACTCATCATCATGACAATATGATTGTTAGAGAGAAAATTCCATGAAATGCTGAATTTTTTGGAATACAGTTAGGATGGATAAAAATTGGTCAAAATATGTGACCACAGATGCATACCAGGGCCGGATTAAGCCTTCGGGGGGCCTGGGGCACTTGAGAAAGGGGGGCCCTATGATCTAATATTAAGAGCATAGGGGTAGATCCAGAACTCATACGCTTCCCCGCGTAGCGTATTTACGTGTGCGTACTTTCTATACACTCCCCTTGTCACACCTTGTGAATGTATGTATCTTGTCCGAGATCCGCTTTCCAAACCCTACCTTAACTTTTGCCCACGTAACTGATGTCATCCGCTCACGTACGTATGAGCAACACGTAACATTTAAGCAACTAAGCACGCCCATACTGTACACTTTAAATACAAACCCCCGCCTACATAACGTATTTCAGACGTATTTTAGACTCACGTAAAATTGGCACGCCCACACGTAAAGATTTACGCTAAACATACGTGAATGGTTCACATTTACGCTACGTTACGGAGCGTATTTTCTATGGTGCGCATGCGCAGTGCTTACCAAAACGCGATTTTACGTCTAAACTCGCTCACAAG
>WWET01000513.1:626267-641405 GCA_011038615.1 Limnodynastes dumerilii
AGAAACTCCAAGCTCTTTAAAAGTAAAGAAATAAAATAAGGGAAGGGAATTTTTTTTTTTTTTGTTAAATGGCACAGCAATGTAAAGGCAGGCTGTGGGGGGCCCTTAGACAGGGGGGCTGGGGGCACGTGCCCCCTGTGCCCCCCCCTTAATCCGGCACTGATGCATACCAAGACAATTTTCCACTTTTCTTTTTTAAAAAACAAGAACACTGAATGTCAATCATATAGTCTATTGGAAAACAGCAAATCCTATTTCACAAATATTAATGAGCACTAAATAAGGAATGTGCTAGTTATGGGGTCACTTACCAGTAGCTGTCATTCTGCCACTATGGTACAAACTATGCTTTATCCACACAATTTTAAAATGCTGCTATAAAATAAATGAATAAAAATGCATATACTTCTACTAAATAAAATGTTATCCTCCCTAATAGTGTCCCAGTCCATATATCCCTTCAGTAGGGGTACATTCCATAATATCCCTCTACAGTAGAATCCCAGTCTATAATAAACCCCTAGTGGATATTATGACCCCACAGTAGAACAGGGTTGCTGACTTTTAAAATATTTGAAGAGCTAGAGGACGACATGGGGGCGGGCTTAATGACGCGGTTTATGCAAATGACGTATTTAAGGCCTGCCCCTTTTTTTGGTACTACCTTAATTCATAGTGTTTCATGGGGCGGGCAGGGCTTGATGACAAAAATCACGTCATCAAGTCCCATCCATACCTAGGATTACCATTATTAGAGGGATACCAGGAGAACTGCCAGAATTTCGGGAGTCTCCAGGATATTCCGGGAAAGTCGGCAGCCCTGTAGTAGAATCGTAAATTCCCACGAACAATTAGTAGTGTTTCATATATATACCCTTGCTATAGTCCTACAGTTAATTCCATACATCTTAGTTTGCTCCCAGCTCATAATTAGTAAATGAAGCCAAGCTTTGGAGAAAGAGACATTGGGGTAGATACAGAACTCTGCTTCTAATCCGTTTCCTAGCGGAGCGTATTTACGCGAGCTTACCTTCTAAGTACTCCCCTAGGCACACCCCTTGAATGTACGTAGGGGTACGTAGGGCTTTCCAAACCCTACCTCCTCTCACGTACGTATAGCCTGCGCGTACGTACGCCACTAAGCACGCCCATACTGTACGATTTAAATGCAAACTCCCACCTACATTGCATAATTTCAAACTACTTACGGCTATCGTAATATTGGCACGCCCCCTCAAACGTTTCTTACGCTACTGTTACATGAAAGGCCCTTACGCTCAGTTACGTTGCGTTATGTAGCGTAACATCTGCCGTGTGAATGCTCAGTACATACAAAAACGCGTTTTTACGTCTCCGCCAGGTGTAATTACGCAGGAAGACATTGTTCTGCCCCAATGTTAGAAACTTTCCTGTGGTTTGTAAAAAATTTCCCTTACATTTAAACCCTTAGCTCTAAATAAGGATACTTATGATAATAACTATAAAGATCCAAAAATATTAGTGAGCAGAATAGATCTTGACAATTCTTTGAAACACAACTAATCAGAAGTAGCATTTTGCAGTCCTAACTGAAATCCCTTGTTACTGTATGCAGACACCTCTAAAAACCATACAATGGATTCACTTTAAGGCAGCTTAGGGCTAAGCTGTAGGCAACATCTCCACTTTTACTTTGCAGCAGCTTAGTAAATCTGGGCCTTAATATGCAATGTATTTTATGGTACTGTGTAATGGTAATGATGTGTGTACTTTTGTTTATCAAAGTAAAACAAATATATTCCCATAATATATTGTAAACATACTGAACTGTACTATATCTTATTTTGCTAATTCAATAGCGTTGTGGTTTAAAATTTCTGCTTTATGTTCTCATCCCTCAAAATAATAAGTAATTTGAAATCACACCGTTTTACTTACAACATGAATCTTTTTCTTCTTAGCTAAAGTCACTAGAAACAGCAGCAAACATTGCAAGAGAACTTTCAGAGCACACAAGGGGTCACCTAAATGCCGGAGATATTACATATTCTGTTCGTGCTATGGATCAACTGGTAGATTTACTGGATGTTCAGCTAAGAAATTTGACACCAGGTGGAAAAGACAGTGCAGCTCGAAGTTTAAATAAGGTAATTTACAGTTATACTTTTCAATAATACAAGCATGTTTATTTAATGGTTATGTAATAGTGCAAAAAAAGGTATCATATTAACACACTGTATGTGAAACAATTTTTGCTATAAAATCAGTATTTATAAGAAAGGTAATATTTATAATTTAATAGGAATTTCAATAAATCGCAGTACACTTAAAGCGTGCAACAATAACAAAACTTACATAAAAAATGATTGTACTGGCAGGTTACTGAATCACTTAAATAGGATCTTTTATTTGTAATGGCTCTGTATGGTAACTGTATTTGAAGTACATAGGTGCAGTCTTAAATAGCTTCACCAGCAATAATACAGAGAACAAAGTGGAAAACGATTTATGTCCTTGGGCTGAAAATAATTCACTCAAGGTGCCACAAAGGGCCGGATTCACACTTAATAAGCTCCGGCTTCTTAAGTGCGGAATTTCATGAAATGACCTACTACGCATGCGTAGTAGGTCATTTACGCAATCTACGTACCAGTTAGGTAAGTAGAGAATATGTGCGGTCTTTAAAGACCACATGGAATAGTTTAGTCAGAAGGAGGTGTGCTAATGCCGCCTTAGGGTGGACTTAGGTAAAAATGGGAGGGGGGGGGAATTAATATCTTTATAGGTGTTATTGCCTGGGGTATCAAGGGGATAATATGCCTTTTTGCAGATGACACAAAGATATGTAACAGGGTAGACATGTCAGGAGGGGTACAGAAAATGAGGGATGATCTAGGTAGACTGGAGGAATGATCAGCACTTTGGCAACTGCAGTTTAATAGCAAAAAATGCTAAATTATGCACTTTAGGCACAAAAACCCAAAAGCTTAATATATCATTAATGGCATTACATTAGAAACTACTGAGGAGGAAAGGGATCTAGGAGTCATTATTTCATGTGATTTAAAGGTAGCCAAGCAATGTGAAAGGCAAGTCACATGCTTGGTTGCATAGGAGGAATTAGTAGCAGAAAGAGAGAAGTAGTGATGCCCATTTATAGATTGTTGGTACGAACTCACATAGAATACTGTGTTCAGTTCTGGAGGCCATAACTCCAAAAAGACATAAACACATTGGAGACTGTGCAAAGAAGAGCAACTAAAATGGTCTATGGTCTGTGTCACAAATCATACCAAGAAAGGCTAGAGGAACCAAACATGTATAGCATTGAGCAGAGAAGGGAAAAGGGGGGACATGATAGCAGCTTTCAAATATATCAAGGTTTGTGACTGGATAGAGGGGGGTGGCATTTTTCAAAGGAAGAGGTGTAATAGAACACGAGGGCATGAATATAAACTGGAGGGTGGTATATTCAGTGGAAATAAGCGGAAAAATTCCTTCTCTGAATGGGTGATAGATAAGGGGAATAGCCTCCCATCTGAGGTGGTTGAGGCTAACACAGTAGAACAGTTTAAACATGCTTGGGATAAATATAAGGATATAAACTAAATTGAGGGTAAATAAGATTTTGGGTCATATAGTTTTAAATAAACAACCGGGCAGACAGGATGGGCCATGTGGCTCTTATCTGCCGTCACTTTCACTTTCTATGTAAAATGTGTGGCGTAACAACATGAAATATTATAAATGAATTTACATCCTATCTAGGGATGTACTGATCTGCAAGCTACATTAATATATGGATGAGGTACAAATGCATTCAAACACATAAATTAGTTACATGGCACACAAAAAATACATCAAACCTCTGCATAGCATGCATTTACGTTACATTCTGAAAATGTGCTTAAAAAAGTAGTTTCATTTCTGAATCTACTGTATTTTAAATGCATGAGTAAGTATAATTTGTTTGAAACGTGTGTACTTCTGGATTGTGTTTGAAATAAACAGAAATGACTTCTATGTTGACTTTGCAAATTTATACATTTAAAATAATCATTTGCAAGTCATTATTACATTTTTTTATAGCAATTTATGTATGCAATTCAGCTGTGGTTATTATATATATAATCATTGTCATAACTTTTTTAAATTAATGAAACTGTAATAACACCTTGTAATAACTTCCTTAGAAATTGTGACTGTTTGTAATAGTAATAAATGTTTTAATCATAACAATTATAACATACAATAGAGTTATAATTGAATCTTCAGTAAGTAGGGGATCCTAAAACGGAAAAATAAATTTAGTACCACAAAGTCAAATGATTTACATAATTTACTCTTGAAAGTAAAACACAAAAAACTCTATACAAAGTGAGTATTGTGGGAATTCTAAAAAAAAAAAAAAAAGTATATATTAGCAACAAATAACAAGATAACAGCAAGGGGTTAATATAAAACATATGATAAATTTATTGCACATACATAAATAAATATGACTGAACAATATTGCAAATACAACCAATGCTGATCAGATAAATGTAAGATATAAGCTACAGTAGACCATGTTTAATCTTAAGAATGAGTTAGGTGTGGACAGAACCGCACCTAACTCACCTGTTCTGCCCCTAACCCGCCCTTAAGAAGGAAACTACGCAGGAGAATGCCTCTTCACCACCCTCCCCGGCCAATCTAAATCCCTCCCCGGCTAATCTAAATCCCTTCCCGCTCCCACTTCTAATTAAGAATTCCCCAAGGCGGCATTAGCACGAATCCTTCTTACTAAACTACTCTAACCTCTCTAATACCCCTTTCACATCACCATGAAATACCCGGGATTTTCACCAAAAACCCGGGTCTCTGCAAAATCCCGGGTATTTCATGGAGATGTGAAAGGTGCACTTCCGGTGGACCCGTGTCAGAAGACCCGGGAATTCAACACGGGTAAAAAGAAGGGTTATTCCCGGGTCCGACACGGGTAGGGGTGCAGTGTGAAAGGTGCTACCTGGGTTTTTCTACCCGGGTAGCACCTAACGCACTTGATTGGTGCAATTTGTTTACTCTTGCAACGGTAAACAAATTACTCTGTCTGATGACGACAGGGCAGACCCGGGTCTCTGAATTTCCCGGGTCTGCCCTGCAGTGTAAAACGGGGTCTGTGACCCTGGGATCCTCTGCTGCCCTGGCAATATCCCGGGTCTGTGAACCCAGGATATTGCCGGGGTGGTGATGTGAAAGGGGTATAACTAAACCCTAACTACTACCTTACTGGTACGTAGATTGCTTAAATGACCAGCATAGTAGGTCATTTTGGGAGATTTCGCACGTAAGAAACTGGAGCTTCTTAAGCGTGAATTAGGTCCAGTGTCCGTATAATATACTACAGATGCTTATTCTTCTGTATGTGGAAATAAATTGTCACGCATTCCTAAAGAGGACCGTCAATTATATGCAGCCCACATGGAATACCTCTTAGATGTTGTATATGGAAAGGTTTGAATGGTGAATGCCTAGGCAAAAGTGATAAAGAGGAAACGTTACTTGTAAATGGAAACCGCACTTAATATGGAACTTGTGAGCAAGTGTGGATATTACTCACTATTGGATCATGAGCCTTTGTTTTACATACCAATCAGTTTCAAACTGATACACAGTTATAGTTTGGATGAGCTAATGGTCATCCCTGAAGTCTGTCAGTATTCTGAAAACAGTCTGATCAATTGAGCAAAGGTTGGAACAGGTGACCAGCCCCAGTTTCTGATGCAATAGCAGTGGGAATTGTAGAATTTTGCAAAGCATTTTATTCACTGAACTTAATTTTCTCAAGCTACAAAGATAAATAAACAGTGCCTTGATTCTTTCTTTAATACTCTCACCACTTGATTATTTCTTTAATACTCTCACCACATATCTGATGCTTAGTGAGATTAGGCATGTCGTATTCCTAGGCACAAATAACCACATAATTTACTGCTAGCTATTCTGCTTATTATTCAAATAGTAAATATATATATATATACACACAGGTGAAACTCGAAAAATTTGAATATCGTTCAAAAGTTTATTTATTTGAGTAATTCAACTTAAAAGGTGAAACTAATATATTATATAGACTCATTACATGCAAAGTGAGATATATCAAGCCTTTTTTTGTTTTCATTTTGAAGATTGTGGCTTACAACTTATGTAAACCCCAAAATCAAAATCTCACAAAATTAGAATAATGTGAAAAGGTTCAATAAAAGGCTCAAAGTGTCACACTCTAGTCAGCAAATTAATTCCAAACACCTGCAAAGGGTTCCTGAGCCTTTAAATGGTCTCTCAGTCTGGATCAGTAGAATTCACAATCATGGGGAAGACTGCTGACCTGACAGTTGTGCAGAAAACCATAATTGACACCCTCCACAAGGAGGGAAAGCCTCAAAAGGAAATTGCTATAGTATAGTTTGATGTTCTCAAAGTGCTGTTACAAAGCACATTAATAGAAAGTTAAGTGCAAGGGCAAAATGTGGAAGAAAAAGGTGCACAAGCAGCAGGGATGACCGCAGCCTGGAGAGGATTATCAGGAAAAGGCCATTCAGAAGTGTGGGGAAGCTGCACAAGGAGTGGACTGAAGCTGGAGTTAGGGCATCAAGAGACACCACACCCAGACGGATCCTGGACATGGGCTTCAAATATCGTATTCCTCGTGTCAATCCGCTCCTGAACCACAAACAACGTCAAAAGCATCATCTTACCTGGGCAAAAGAAAGGAAACCAAGGTCACAGAGTCTGGTGGAAGAATGGAGAGGCACACAATCTCAGATGCTTGAAGTCCAGTGTGAAGTTTCCATAACACCTCAGCAGTGCCACAGGCTGATAGCATCCGTGCCAGGCCACATTGAGGCAGTAATTTGTGAAAAAGGGGCCCAACTAAGTACTGAGTACATATGCATGATTATTATATGCCCTTTTCAGAGGGCTGACATTTCTGGATTTAAAAACCTTTTTATTTTTTATTTCATGTAATATTCTAATTTTGAGAAATTTCGCTTTTGGGGCTCTCATAAGCTGTAAGCCATAATCATCAAAATTAAAACCAATAAAGGTTTGAAATATCTCACTTTGCATGTAATGAGTCTATATGCTACTGTATATTAGTTTCACCTTTTATGTATTCTAATTTTTTGAGTTTCACCTATATATATATATACTTGGTGCGCTACTGCAGGAGATATTACATATAATGAAGATATGAGACAGACCATAAACCAATGATACTGCTAATACAAGCAGTATAAAATCAATTTACCAAAGCACCAGATCCTTAATTGATAAGATCACTGCTTCCCCAGGCAGATTCCGGTCCTCGTTCCCGGAGTAGTCAATCTAAAATAGTAAACAGAGCAGGGAGCGCTTCATGGTGCAATAATCCAATTTATTCAGCTCCTCAGGGTCAAACCGTTAAAACATACCAGATAAAATCAGATTCCAAACACATAAATGGGTAAGCAAGTGCGGTTAATTCACCGGTGGGCGCCCAGCATCCTGGAATGTCCACATCAGTGCCGCCTGACGAAGTCCTATGATGAAACGCGTAGGGGCGGGCACTGTGCACTGGACCTAAACAAACCACACGTGGCAAACAACAGCTCGGCTGCGGGCGGCGAAAGGCGGCACTGACAGAGGGGAGTGACAGGGGGTGTGCACTCCCCTCTGTTTTGCGTAATTTCAGACCCCCGTGCGCACGGAAAGCATGCGGGGGTCTGAATCCGGTCCGCGGTTAGTATTTCTGTTAATGGATGGTATAGGAATGATCCTTTGTGATATTACGATCATATGAATCCCAAATAAAATGCTATAAGTGTATTATTTGCAATATCAATGGTATTCAAGCAGGTACAGATCTCCACTGGGCAGAAGTATATGCGATCAACAGTCTTAATTTGTAAGGCAATGGTATATAAAATCAGCAGTCTCTGCTTAAAAGAAATGTGTTACCATGTCACCTGGATCGAATCACACGGAAAGGTGATCTGCGCTGTGGTGATTAACCTCTGTGTCTCCCGGGCAGTGCGGTCGAATGAAAGTGCACCTGATTACACCAGAAAGAGAGGAAGAGAGGCAATGGCAAACAAGGGGTTAACGGTGAGGAACTAGGCAGGACTGGAGGTGCACTCAAGAAAACAATAGGCACAGAAAATATGCAAGAGAGTAAGGAGCAAGAGACTAAAGATGGGGAGTAAGGTAGAAAGACTGGGGCACGTAAAGGATGATATAACCAGCACTGAAGGACAGACGTACTGGCTATTTACAGGGGAACTGGCCAATCAGGGCTGGAGGATTGGACCAGTCCCTGTTACGATAGGCTGCTGTACCAAGGAAATATCAGCTGTTAGTGGGAACAGCTGAGCGCTGCAGCGAGTGCAAAGAGGAGGAGAGTGTCCTGGCTGCCTAGCAACCAGGACAAGTGAGCCGGCAGCTCGTAACAGAGGGTCTATTGGATTGTGTTAGAGACTGATCCCGTATATTACGACTCCTGATTTAACACGGCATTATCCTTTTATGCTTAAGGTTTTAACGATACAAGAGGTCATGGGATTACAGTCTTTTATGGATCCTAGATTACTGAATCAATAAGACATCCCGAGTGATAGCCAGTGCTCTCTCTAATAATGAGTCAGATGTAAAGCTCAGTGCGTATTTATGCTTGCTGCTTGTGTAATTTAGGCTTTTTGTATGCACTGCGCATGCATGCGGCAGATGTTAGGCATCGTAACTCTGATCGTGCGTGCCTTCCTCGTAACCACAAATGAAAGGGCAGGTCATCCATATGACAGCCGGAAATACGCATTATAGGCAGAGGGTGGCATTTAAATTGTAAAGTAGGCTTAGGCAGTTACGTGCGACAATCCATTATGTACGACCGTACTTACGCAAGGAAATGTTAAGGTAGGGTTTGGTACTCGTAAATTACGTGCGACCGAGGGGAGTGCCCAGGGGAGTGCATAATACTTACGATCATGTAAATACGCTACAAGATCGTACTTAAACTGCACTTAGGTCTGGATCTGGCCCAATGAATCCAACAAGTTATGATCATACCCTCTTTATAAAAATTTCACCCTCATTTCCTGCAGTTGTATCATGTATGTATGAGAATAGGTGTTCACTCTGTAAACTCTCTAGAATTGGGAATATGGGAGGCCTGCTTTTAAAGATTTAGGGTGGTCACTGCAAGTTTCTAAAGACCCATCATGAAGTGTGAATAAAGCATCCAAGTAATTAATTTGATACAGATTTGTTGTATATGTAAATTTAATAAACAAATTCATGGTATTCATGGTAATGAAATTCTTCCGTTGTTCCATGCCACAAGATGTGGAGATCATCTGTATATCGGATATAGAAAGAAAGTTTGTGTGAGCAAAGTGGATTCTGAAGAAATAGTTCAGTTTAAACTTTAAACATATATGAATTTGTCAGGGCCACTGGAAACCCCATAGCACACCCGGATACTTGCAAGAAAAACTACTTGTTAAACAAAAATTATTTTTTGGCAATGTCAAATATAATAATTTGATAAACAGATATGCCGAAGGGCCCACATATAAATCATTGTTGGTGATTAATTGTTCTACTGCTTGTATACTCAGATCTTGAGGGATGTTTGTAAATAGATTACATACATCCACTGTCCAGAGGAGCAATTTTATCAATAAATCACTAGTGTCTCATAAGAAAGTGGGAAAGGCTTGAATACATGGCTGAAGAAAAGAATCTAAGAAAACAGCAACTGGATGAAATAATGAACAGTGAGCCGATATAATCGTGCAGCCGGAAGGTTTGTACATATCCTTGTGATATTTTGGAATGATATATAAAATAGGTGTCACAGGTGATTTTAACAATAAAGAATTAAGGCATAATTTTAGGCAATAAATCTGAGTCCCCTACTATAAATAGAATTTCATCAAGTTCATTATTGAAGCTCTCAGTATGTGTTATGATACTGGAGGCTGTCTTGAGTCCGATAGTACTGTGGTGGCTCCACTCGGTGCAGGTAACACGACCTGGAAGCTTGGGAGCGTGGCGGATGGAGTCTGAGCTAGGGCGCGGGGTCTAGCAGGACCGTATTCTTCACTAGAGCCTCTAAAGGTGAGGATAGGGCCGCCGGTTTACCCACAGGTTGCGGCCCTAGTGACGACACCCGGGAGGAGAAAACAGCAGAATAGACGGGGATGAAAAGGGCAGAGACAGGCCAGCAGAGACTGGCCTGCAACGAACAACAAATAACACAGAACTGAGACAAGAGACAGGTGGGGAAAGACAAGACCAGCTAGACAAACTGACTTACTAGGGCTTACACACACACAGTCAATAAGCGGGAACCCCCGGAGGGGTTAACACACACAGTCACACAGGAGAGGAAAGGTAAGTACAAAACCTGGGAAGTACAACAAGGTGGGAGGAGAAAGGGGGAATGGCACACTGAGGTAAAGAAGGCTAGGTACTGGGCAGAATAACAGAGGACACTCAGGAATCAATGAAAGGCACAAGACAAGAGGCAAGAGAGAGAGAGAGAGAGAGCAAAAGAAGCAGGCACAGTGGCTGTAACACAGGAACTATAACCGGCGCTGGATTATGAGAGAGGGAGACTGAAATAGGGGTTGATGGATCCTGATTGGCTTGAAGGTGTCCGGCCCCCTGAGTAATCTGGCAGCAAGTACAGATAGGACGCAGTATTAACACGTGGGACGCGCGCCTGCAGCAGCGGCGCTCATTTGTAATCTGTAACTGGGATGCCGTTGCTAAGAGAGCCGTTGGAGGGGGAAGTCCCGGAGAGGCGGACACGTGGGGAGATGACAGCGGCAGAGATGCGGGAGACATTACAGGGTAAGGAATCAGCTGACCGTTCGCAAGTAGCGACGGCACCTGTAACAGTACCCCTAGGACCTGGTTTTTCTGGGAATTTCTTGTGAAAGTCCTATCTTAGTCTTTCAGCATGAAGGTCTTTGGAAGCCATCCATGACCTTTCTTAGGGGCCATACCCCTTCCATTGAACAAGATAGACTTTTTTAGAATCCAGAATGTTCTCCACTTCGAACTCTACTTGATCATTGATTATCAATGGTCCTTTACTTGGGTTTCGAGGTTGATGAAATCGTCTGGAGGCTTTAAAAGGTTTCAACAAAGAAGAATGAAAGGTTGGAGGAATTCTGAGATGACGGGGTAAGGCAAGTCTGAAGGCAACTGGGTTGACTTTCTTAATGATGGTAAAAGGTCCGATAAACCGTGGTCCAAGTTTCCTTGATGGTTGCTTTAATCTGATATTTTTTGTTGAAAGCCAAACTTTCTAAAGTTGCATTTGGAACGATGTAGGTCCACTCTGCTCTTGGTTCTGAAGGGCGATAGGCATAGACAATGGTTAACCCCTTTCCAAATGGTCTTCATGTTCCTGATGGTTTCCCTGGTATCAGAGCTTGAGGAAGTAAAATTGGAAAGAAGAGAATTGGCTCTGGGATGAAAGCCATAGATGCTGAAGAAAGGGGATACCATGGTGGATGAGTAATAGGCGAATTCTGCCCAAGGTAAATTTTCCACCCAGTTGTTCTGGAACCTCGAGGTTTAACAGAGCAGATATTGTTCTGACTGGTTCACCCTTTCGGTCTGGCCATTGGTTTGGGGATGGTAACCAGAGGACAAGTTGACTTGAATGCCCAATGTTTTGCAGAAAGACCTCCAAAATACAGCAACAAATTGGAATCCTCGATCTGAAACAATTTTTGTGGGAAGTCCATGCAATCTGAAGATGTGTTTAACGAAGAGAACAGACAGAGCTTGAGCGCTGGGGAGACCCCATAGTGGGACGAAATGTGCAATTTTGCTGAATCTATCTACCACAACCCATATGGTACTACAATCTTGAGAGTTGGGTAGATCCATGATAAAGTCCATGGAGATTTGGGACCAAGGACGGTTGGGTACTGGAAGAGGCAGCAGAGGACCAATGGGTGGAGATCGAGGGGTCTTATTCCTGGCGCAAAGGTCACACAAGTCTACAAAATCCTTGGTATTCTGGATCATGGATGGCCACCACACTGAACGAGAAAGAAGTTTCAGAGTCTTCTGGACTCCCAAATGTCCTGCTGACCTGCAGGTATGATTCTCTTGAAGAACTGGCTTTCTCAGTAGTCTAGCAACAAACAGGCGGTCTGTAGGCTTCTGACTAGGGGCTTGCCCCTGAACAGCCTGTAGTTGAGTGAGGAGATCCGGAGTAGGACCAAATCTTGATGGAGGTTGGTGAGATAATGGGCAAAAGTGTGTGGGGGGGGGTGACCATGCATCGGGAAGAATGAACGAGACAAGGCGTCAGCTCTGCGGTTTATTGATCCGGGTCTGTAAGAAATAATGAAGTTGAATCTTGTGAAAAAAAGAGCCCAGCGGGCTTGACGGGGGTTTAAGCGTTTAGCAGATTCAATGTAAGAAAGGTTTTTGTGATCAGTGAGAACTGTCACAGTATGTACTGAACCTTCAAGCCAATGCCTCCATTCTTCAAAAGCCATTTTAATGGCTAATAGTTCTTGATTTCCCACATCATAATTTCTTTCAGCTGAAGAAAATAGCTTGGAGAAATAAGCACACGGGAACCATTTGGATTCCAAAGGGTCTTTCTGGGAAAGAACTGCTCTTACACCAACATCCGATGCGTCCACTTCGACAACAAAAGGTAATTCAGGATTGGGGTGACGGAGGATGGTAGCCGTAGTGAATGCTTTTTTCAGGGCTTTGAAGGCCTTGACAGCATATCTAGGCCACTTGACAGTATCAGCATTCTTCCTGGTGAGGGCGGAAATAGGCGCCATGAGAAGAGAAAAGGGTTTGATGAAGCCACGATAATAATTTGAAAAGCTCATGAATCTTTGAATTGCTTTTAAGTCGGTTGGTTGTTTCCAATCCAAAATGGCTTTTATCTTCTCAGGGTCCATGGCGAAGCCTCGGGGAGAAATAATGTATCCCAAAAAAGTAACTTCAGCAATTTCAAATTCACATTTATCGATCTTTGCATATAACTGGAATTCTCGAAGACGGGAAAGGACTTGTCTGACATGATTGCGATGTTCCTCCAGGGAGGGCGAGAAGATGAGAATATCATCCAGGTACACTACTACAAATTTCCTCAGGAAATCACGAAGGACATCGTTGATAAAGTCTTGGAAACTGCTGGAGCATTGCAAAGACCAAATGGCATCACCAAATATTCGTAGTAACCAGAGTGGGTATTGAATGCTGTCTTCCATTCATCCCCCTCCCTGATGCGGATTAAGTTATAAGCTCCACGAAGATCAATCTTGGTGTAGATCACCGCATCTTTGAGTTGATTGAAAAGGTCGGAGATGAGTGGAATGGGATAAGTATTTTTTATTGTGATGAGATTCAAGGCCCAGTAATCAATACAAGGTCTGAGAGACACGACTTTTCCACAAAAAAGAAGCCAGCCCCTACTGGAGATTTGGATGGACGAATTAAGCCTTTTTTTAGGTTTTCTTGAATGTAGTCTTCGGTCGCTGTGGATTCTGGTCTGGAAAGGGAGAAGAGTCTTCCTTTGGGTAAACGAGCTCCTGGGACCAGATCAATAGCACAGTCGTAAGACCGATGTGGAGGTAGTAGCTCCGAAGCTTGCTTGGAGAATACGTCTGAGAAGTCAGCATATTGAGGAGGGAGTTTCTCCAAAGAAACCTGGGCCAGACGAACTGGATGAGAGATACAGGTGTTATTACAGTTCTGGCTCCACCATATAATTTCACCCTGGGCCCAATCAATGTGTGGATTATGCAACTGCAACCAGGGGTAGCCCAAGACTAGGCGAACCATGGAGCATTGACTAATGAGAAATTGAATACTTTCTGAGTGGCAGACTCCAATACACATCTGAATAGGTGTCGAGACGTGATAAATAAGGTCCCCTGTGAGAGGTTGGCCATCCAGACCGAAGGCAGAAATAGGCGAAAGAAGTTCTTCCATCTTGACACCTAAGTAGATAGCCAGCTCTTTATCCAAGAAATTCCCTGATGCTCCACTATCGATGAAGGCTGACAGATGTTTAACTTGGTCTTTAATGATCAGTTGAGTGGGTACAGTTAAGGAGTTAGAGGAAATGACATGAGTACCCAGCCGTACTCCCTCAAAGTTCGGCTGGGTTAATCTTTTCTCGACTGATTAAGCTTCTTGGGACAGGCATCAGCCCTGTGGGCCTTCCCTCCGCAGTATAAGCAGAGACCTAAAGTCTGTCGCCGAGCCTTCTCTTCCTTAGTGATCCTATAGGTGCCGATCTGCATTGGTTCATCCAGGGATTGAGAGTCAGTGGGAGCATATAGCGAGGAGAAAGAGGGTTCCTTCTCTTGCCAACGTTCTTTAAGGTGGCGGTCTATCTTGATCGCCAATCGCATGAAGTCAGTCAGACTTTCAGGAGAAGAGAATTGCACTAGGGCATCTTTAACTTGATCCGACAAGCCTAATTGGAATTGACTGCAGAGAGCTGGGTCATTCCACCTGTCATCTGTCTCCCCTGCTAGTACTTGTAACACCTCAGTACTTTCCGTTGTTCCCCTGGGACTTGTAGTGCAGTTGCTCAATAGCCTGTTGCTCGGTATAGGAGGTAGCCTGAGTTCACCTAGGGCTAGTATCACTCTCCTCATGGTTCCCCTGCTGGTGGGTTCCCATATATACCTGGCTATTTATATGTATGTGCCTTGCATTACTTCTGTACTGTTTACAAGGGTATCAGCATTTGTATCAATAAACCTTACTGTTTATGAGAGCGCAGTTGTCCTGTCAAAGTGTAATCCTGTATGCAAGGGTTCCTGTGAGTACTTGGGTTCCAGTCAGCCTAAGCCACGCTGCAGTTCCCCTTTGGGACGATCACCAGGGGCACGACCTGTCAGCCCAGCAGCCCAGACTATCCTCACCACTAGAGGCTCTAGTGAACACCTGGTGTCTGACATAGACTCCGGGCCCCTGGTGAGAATCCCTCTGGCCGACTGTAACAATACCAATGCTACTTACATGCCATATGTTAAGATCTTTCTGGTACGCATAATACCTAGAAATGACTGCTTTTGATCCTATCTAATAAAGAACCACTACACTATGAAGTGCCCCCTACTCTTCTCTTTA
>WWET01000514.1:5147-28258 GCA_011038615.1 Limnodynastes dumerilii
AAGAGTGGCATAGCTTCATGCCAGTTGCCCAGAGGCAAGATAAATGTTGGTTCCAACACCACCACCTTAATGAGGGTTTTGCTCTCAAACTGACATCGTGTAAGTACAGTGATACAGGGCGCAAAGAGTCTCATTCTCTCTCCCTGCAGAGAAACTTACACTGGAAGCTGCAGGGAGTTAGACAGACCCTGCTCTCCCTGCATTGCTTATCCATCACCAAGCCTGCTGTCGGAGTCGCAGATTATTTACAGTCCTGCCAGGGCACATGTACCCCAGTCTCAGTGGTGCCCCCCAGGCCCAGTGCGCCCTAGGCAATTTACTTATACAGCCTATGCCTAGGGCTGGCACTGTGCTTACATGTATAGATCAGCATAACATAGCACATCATATGGTAAAATGAAATGACACATTTTTCTCAAACAATAAAATATCTAAACTTTCAATAAAATAACTACTATTTTTGCATATAACTCATCAAGTTAATTTACTTTATAAGGTCAGCAGATTGGCACCAATAAAACAATAGAATATCAATTCTTAACTGTTTTATCTATAATTATATTTATCTATTACAATTTGCCCTCAATTATGTGTCAAACTCTTCAATGTGGAGTAATAAAGGGCTGATATTGGATGTCTGTTACATGCCGCAGCTAGGCATGTAACTTCTCTTACTGCAGCCCACTATCCAGCGACGCCATCTCCCTCTCTTTGTGCTCTGTCCCTGCATACCATCATTTTGACGCGACGGTATGCAAATTAGCCATGCAGCCGCTGTCCCTGGCTTCTATTGGCTCCTGCAGTTAGCTATCTGGCTGCTAGGCCGTCAGAATGCCTCCCGCCTCCTGTCTCTGTTATATATCCACTTCCTGGTCCCGTCTGCCTAGTCAGCAGACGGGGCACACTTCTATCACACAGGGAGGCTGGTCCAGTCCTCGCTCTCTGATTGGTTCCTCTCCCTTTAAATAGAACGGCGGGTCCCAGCATTCCCCCGCCAGTTATAGCGTCTGCTTCCCCATGCTCTGTCTCTCTCTTGCCCTTATATCTTCTGCCTTGTGCTTCTGTTGCTTTCTTGAGTGCCCCATCGTTATCCTGCCTTGTTCCTGCCTGTGAGCCTTTTGTCTGTGTACTCCCCTCTCTCTCCCTTGCCGTTCATATCCCTCTGGTATTAACCTTCCCTGTTCCTGAGCGCCTGCGTTTGTATCCATAAGGGGATTTCCCATTGAGTGAGTGAGAGTATGAGTTACCCAGTTTGTTTTTGTTAGTCAGTCCTGTATTGTCTCCCCGATCACGTCCGTTAAGTGTTCATTGGTGTTTGTCACAGTCCAGTCCCTTCTGGTACCACTTTTTCTACTTACTCGCTTTCTCTCACCCATCCCCCTCTGTCTTGCTTCCACTCTCTTTCCTCTCCCGGGCGTTGCCCCAGGGGCCGCGACCTGTGGGTAAATCTGCCGCACAAGTCTATCCTCACCATTAGAGGCTCTAGCGAAGAACCAGGTCCTGCTAGACTCTGCGCCTTTGTCGGCTTTGCCCGCCTCTTCCAGACGACTACCCCGGTCCTCATCCCAGGTAATTCCGGTGGTGTTGTAACAATGTCAAATTAAAGCCTCTTTTGTTTTCTATAATCTATATACAAAAATCATACCGCTAAGAGAGCAAAATTTGAAAGAATACTAAAGATCTGTTTATTTGCAAACACTTACAGATTTTTAATTATTAAAATAATCAAACACATTTTTAAAATGCATATTGTGTTTTATTTAAGATATTAATATTAATACTATTAACATTAGTGCTATTTGTTATTTTTAAATGGATCGCACTATATCTTTCATACCATGTAATGTCTCTTTTACAGCTTGCCCAAACATGCACAATAAAATATAAAAAATATTTTTCCTTTGTAATACTTTAAATGTAGCTTTATGTTTTGAAGAGACTGCAATAAGAATAATTATGATTACATTATGATTACATTCGGACCTGATCCTGAATGTTAATGAACATTTTGGCTTAAAGTTTTCAAAATGTTTCTTTGAGTAATTTACAATGTTAAATATCATTATTATATCTACATAAACAACAATTAGAAGATTCAATGTGTTTTGGCACATTGCTACTGTAACTTGCTTTTAAATATATTTATGACCTTATTGAACTATATAACTCCTTGTAAAATTACACTATATTCACTGGAAACTGAATTTCATTCCCCATAGTTTTATGCTTCGGTTATTTTGAATATACCTCTAGGTAATTGTATGTATGCTAGAAATATAAATCCAATTAATTCCATGGTCTGAGTTTCTATTGTGCCTTCTTAAGCATATTATGTGGCAACAATATAACTTTGAGAATTAATACCCTTAAATTCACTATTAACAAAACAATCTGAAGTGACAGATTGCCTGGGGATTTATCATCAATAAGCGACCAGATTTGTGAATTAGGGTGTATTCAACAAAAGTGGAAAAACGAGAGAGAAAATAATCATGTCAAATTTCACTGCGTTCAGATGCTACTGTGAAAATACATAAAACTTATTACTGATATATCTCAAATAGTTATTTTAATGATAGATAAAAATAAATAACTTTTCATTACACGTGAATACAGTGTTTATTTGCAAATGAAGTACATAACAACTTTATTTAGAGGGACTGCTGGATTTCCTTTCTAAACAACAAACAACACAACACAATCACTGGCAAGTTAAAAGATATTGATCCATCAGTTTTCAGACTATTTACCCCACCTTATTTCTTTACCAAAGTTTTTTGACTTTTTTTTTTTAATGAACTTTTATTGAACTTTAATTACTTAAAGTAATGAGAGTTACACATGATGTGTTATCTGATTCACCATTCACATACCTGTAAGGCTTGCTTGCGTCTTTCACATCGATTGAGACTTTTATTCAGAAAAGTTTGCATTCCTCTATAGTATACTTAATTATTTAATAAGGAAGGCAAATGTGGGGTGTTGGGGAGTATTTATTTTATTAAAAGAATTTAAACATTAATATTGTAATTGTGTCTTGGGTTGTGTGGAAGCATGATGGTCCCCCCGGTTTTCCAATATCAGCAGCAGGCTTGTGTACCGCACACTACAGTATACAATTGCAGGGTCTATCGACTTTATCTGCATATTGAAAATCAAACAAATTAAAATTAATGAAAATTATTAATGAGTATGATGCTGGTATACAAAAAAAAGTGTGTGTTGAGAAGGGGGGGAGGGGACGAGCAGGTGGGGCAAGCTGTGATTTTACTAGTACCAGAACTATGGACCATCACAGTAAAATTGAACATGTTGTAGTGTACAGTAATAATAACATAAATGAAACTACATTTACTTAAATGCTGTTGGCATTTAAATGACAATATAAAAAAATAAACACAAGTCAAAAGGATAATCATTACATTTAACAAGTTTATTAAAATTTGGGCGCAGACAAAATAATTGTAAAATAAAATGTATTCACAGGAAATTTTTGTCCTGTCATTTTTAAATGGGCCTATGTGCAAAAAGTTTAGCCTTCGTATTTCTCAAATTGTGTGTTATAGGGAAAATTGAGGCTCCATATTTTTTAAGCTGTAGCCTATTTCCTACAGTTAGCTAACTACATAGGATATAAGGATCAATTGATTTACACTACATTAGCAGAATCTCTATGGCTAAGCTGTAGATTCTCATCAATACCAAGAAAACATTTAGGATTCAACACCTAGTGTCAACAAGTTGGATAGCAGGTCCTGCTAATTGCAGATATAATTCACAATCACAAATAATACCAGCCAGGTTGTACTGTACAGTAAAGTATATTGATGATTAAATAGAAATGAGCAGTTAGGGTCTTTTTCAGACCAACTCTATAGCCTACTTTTAAGCCGAATAATAGTTTACAGCACTGTATCTTCTGACCGGCTTTTTTCTTTGCAGCTACAATATAGTTTTCTAAAAACAATGATGTTTGTCTATCTGCAAAGCATAATTGCATTGTATATCAGCCTCCTTACACCTTTTGTGAAAATTGTGTCTTGGTGGAACTTATTATGTATCACCACCCATACCGTGTCATGATGTAATTTTTGGAGAGGTTTAACTGTGGAACATCTGTAACTTGGTAAAAAAAAAAAGACTTGAAATGCCACCATTGCATTAAGGTATCCTTTTGCAAACTAGTTGCAAAGGGTCTGATTTAGAGATGCCTACAATTGGGCATACCTCATGCGTATAGTAGATTGCATGCAATGTAAAAGCATCTAAACACTGCTGCAGGGTACTGCATTGTAGTGCTGACTGTAAATAGAGGTTCTTAATAATGCAAACACCTGTCATATTGTAAATGTCACAAAATAATTGCAGAAAATATTTATAATTTTGAATACAAACATAAAAAAAATATTATTTATGTACAGTATGTAGAAATTAATTAACACATGCACAATACTTTGATTTGTGACTGTTTGTAATGTGCTCAAATTGTCACATCTTAACGGAAGGGTCTGAATTAGGTTGTAAAAGGTGAGCTGTATTTAGACATGACCTGTGGTAGGTGCAAATGTTTTGACGTAAACAGTTTTTTTTTACATTTGAATTTGGCTCTGGATCCCGTACACTGACTTGCCCTTACTGTACATTGACAAAACTAGAAAGTACAGCGCTTAAAAATAAATAAATAAATAAATAATTGTGTTAGCAATCTATCTGAGCCTAGGTTGGCTTTAATAAAAAATGCTGTGGAGAACGGTATAATAAAAGGATATTTATTAAATACTCATATAAAAAAATATATATATAACTTGAAATTGATATTCCAATAAAACATATAATTATCACAGTAATAAAAGGACCGTGGCAGGAATAGTCACACCACTATAACCCAAATGTCTGTACTCCTAATTAATTACCGGTTCAAAGGTACATTTCTCTGGGTGGCCAAACCAGAGAATGAGTATTAATATTGTAGTTGGTATTACCTTTGCAGATGAAACAATATGTTCTTTTACCCGATATGGGAGATCCTTTACGGTGGGGGATAGAGACCGTTTAGCAGCTTATTCTTCTAATATTAGGTTAAGTACCTTTTTTGCAGGCTCCTTTCCCTTCTCACTGTAGGTTAGCAAATAATACAAGTAGAGTCTCGTTCTGTTATTTCCTCCTAATGGAGAACCTGATTGTTGATTCAGGTCTCCAATTGCTCCGTCTGTCTCCGTACCAAAGGTAAAAAATCTGGTGTGGAAGATCCTATACAGTGGAGGATAGGGACCGTTAGCAGCTAGTTCTCCTGATGTGGGGAAAAAAACTTTTTCCAAGCTTCCTTTCCTTTCTCAGTATAAGTCAACATGCGATGCAGGTATAATCTTGTCCCGTTAATACCTCCTGAAGGGCAACCTAGTTGCTGGTTTAGGTCTCCACCCACTCAGTCCGTCTTCATGAGAGTGGTAAGGGAAAAAAAGGAATCCTCCTCTCTTTCGGTGCGGGTAATCCCCGTCAGTGTAACAATATTTAAACAGATATTTGTAGACCTCAGTAATTGTAATAAGCGGGTTGTGGTGCAAAGTTCACGTGCCTACGGTCTTGCGACGCGTTTCGTCCCGCAACTGGGGACTTTTTCAAACAAACTTACTGTACATTGATTATGTCCTTCTACGCATTCCCTCCCACGCCCTTAAGAATACAAGATGCTGCAGCTCGAATGCACTCTGATCTGAATTGGTTGTGACTATGTGCTCTTCAGTAGTGATCATAAACACATGGAAATAAGTAAGGGGAAACTCATTACAAGAAGTCATAGAGTGAGGTCTAAAAAGCAGTTATGAGGAAAGTATGTCACATAGAATGATTTGTGGTGATAAATGATGATAGAGGAAGTGGAGTCCAAAGAGCTATTAAATAGTTAAGAGGTGAGTAGAGGTTGTCTCTTTGCATCTGATCCAGTGCTTTCACCTGATGATCCAGCTTCTTTATATACCATGAACTAGTCTGCTTATTCAATCTGACTCTAACTCTCATTTTGTGTTAGTCTCGACAGTTCTAATTTTTACATATCGTGATTATTTATGATGTTTAACTTTATAAAAAAATTTCAATTAGTATAATTCCTCACGTATCCTTTCTTTTTCATGGTGAATATGATCCCCATTATGTATGGGTTTATGGTTGATCAAGCCTAAAAGGGATAACTGCTAGCCATGACTACAAGGACTTTCAATTGTCAGTAACTTGTACTTTTTACCCACTATTACTTTACTGACACTCAAATTATAGGTAGGGAAACAGCATTATTTTCTTATGTCCACATCCATGTTCGCTGTTGCAAATCCTACTAGTCTAGACCAGCAGTGGCACCCACTGCTAAGGTGTAAGTATGGGTGTACTTGTATGAGGCCTAGAACTTTGAATATAAACGTTAATCATGGGAATGATTAACTTTTCTGTTTACAGAGATGTGTAATCTGCTGACAACATGTAAAATAAAAATAAAATAAATTGTGGATATAAATAGACGTTATTTTGCTTTTTAACTCATCCCATAGAGTTTCCATTGCAGGATAACATTGAATCCCTCTATAAGTGACCACATAAATTTCCCCAAATTGCAACTGTACCTTCTAATCAAATTTTTAGCCCTTTCTTTCTGCCTATGGCTGTGATCTGTTGCTCCTTCCTCCTTGCTCCTTCCTCCATACATCTTGCCAACAATTTCTTCAACATAATTTCTTCTCTGCATGGCCCCCTCATTTCCTATCCTGACATATCAACCATTATTCTAGGTGATTTTAACATCTCTATTAACAACCCTACATTTCCTGAGGCCACTAAGCTTTTTTCTCTAACTTGATCTTGCATTCTCTAAACTATGCTCAGACTCTGATCTTACTAACTCCCCTCTCCCTCTCTAACGGCCTGATTCAGACCTACGCCCGCCGTCGCTAGGACAGCGGGCGTTAGCGTAAGATTGGCTGAAAATTTCTCACCTTAACCAAACCCTAGCAGCTGACCTTGATCAAGTCACTCCAGCTACCTCTCATATGCCAAGATGACTTCAAAATCAGCCATGGCACACCAACGACACATAATAACTTAAAAAAATTGTTGGCCCATGTCTTATTCTTCCCATGACTTTTTAACTTACATCAACATTCATCACACTTATTGAAATGCCCTGGACAGTGCCAAACAATCCTACTTTCAATCTCTCAATTCTACTCATGCTTATAAACCCCCCAAAAAAACAAATTCCATAGTGAGCTATTCTTTGCAAAATTTGCCTATGTTCATCAGTGCCCAAGATCTTGCATTTTACTTTAACTTCAACAATTGACAAAATTGGACAGCAATTGTCATCCTCCTCCACCTAATTAACATACATACTGCTCAGCCCCTTTCCTTTACACATTATTGACCCATTTAACAGCTTCCATGATACTTAAAACTGCTCAAAAGACTCACTTTGACTTACCTCACACAATCTTCTGAATCATCTTCAGTCAAGCTTTCATTCCCAACACAGCACCCAAATTGCTCAGACCATGGTGGTAAATGATTTAATCACTGCTAAATCTATAGGTCACAACTCTTCTAATTCTTCTGCCTCTTTCTGATGCTTTTGACACTGTTGTCCATTCTTTTCTCATACAAATGTTACAATCCCTAGGAATTCAGGACACAGCTCTTTCAAGATTTACATTCTTTTCACCTAGGACTGGATCCAGATCTCCACATGGTTCTTGCAGATTGGTGAACCACTCAGGCCAAATCGCATCCAATTGTCTGAATAGTGGGTAATTTTAAAATAACTCATCCTTGCCACAATACACCAATGTAAGAATGAATTAAACACCTCAAACTAGGCATAGGAAATCATACGTCCCATGGGTAAACAACAGTCTATATAAAATGTAACTTTTAATTTGATATCCATGAAGAGGAACAAACTTGAGCAAGGGATAAAAGGTGAAAAGTATCATTGTCAACCATTGTCATCAAAACTCCCCCTTCCATACCACAACACCATGTCCAGCGCTTCTTGAAAAGTCTGCTATCACAGAAGTACTGCCTGATGCTTCTGCAAAGGGAGTGCATCAGTGAGGCTGTTATGGATTAGGAGCTACTGTAGGCATGGTAGGTGATGGGAATAGAGAAATTAATAAAGAAAAACTAGTCATCAAGCATCAGAGAAAACAGCAATCACTTCAGAGAAACAACCACATACAAAACACAATTAAAAGGGGCTTATTTCCCCAAGGTGCTCTTCTTTTCATTCTCTTCTATTTCACACCATTTTTGGGAGGGAAATAATTTCATATCAATTTTAACAGCTAATTTTTCTATAAATAACTAAATAAATAAATGTGAAATCATTATAGCAATGATTGAAAAAATTATTCATTTTTGGAGTAATGCTTCTATAAGGATGAGAAAAAGCTAATTCAAATTATATACTTTTTCAACAAATAAGCCAAGGTTTATTGTAGCTATATCAAGAGTTAATTTTAAAGCCTATAAATTACAAATGTCATAAAGATATTTTTCTTATTTTCCAAAAGTCTTATTATTTTGTGATCACAGTCCCTTGTGAGGGGATCTCATTACAACAGGTTAAGCATCCAGCTCTTACAAAATACATGGGAAGTAACAAAGGTTAACAGGAAATCTCTTTGAAAGTAATGCTCTTTCAGTATATAAATGTTCTTTTTTTAAAAGAGCAAGAATATTCCAGTTAAGACACACTGTTTTCAAAATATAGCATTCATTTAGGAATAGCTGCAAAAATAAATGCTTAAAAATTTTTTTTAATCTATTGAAATGCTGGGTTCAATGTAATAATAATAATAATAATAATAATAATAATAATTACAATTGCAACAATACATTAGAATCTGCAACAATAAAAAATATTTTAATATCACTGGTCAACAAAATTTGTATTATTTTTTTTGTCACAAGAGTTTATGTAAGTGCATTGCATAGTGCTTTCTGTGCTGAATTCAAACAAGTATTTTATAATGACTCTATTGCATAAGGATACGAAATTCAAATTTACAACATTGGGCCTGATCCAGAACTACGCTTCCCCCGCGATTTTACGCATGGCGGAGACGTAAAATCGCAGTTTCAAACACACTGCGCATGCGCACTATAGAAAATACGCAAATTCACGTAGCGTAATTGTGAATGTATGGGAGATTCACGTATGTGTCACGTAAATACTTACGTGTGGGCATGCCAATTTTACGTGAGACAACAATACGTGCGATTTATGTGAAGTAGGTGGAGGTTTGTATGTAAAGTGTACAGTATGGGCGTGCTAAGCGGCGTACGTTCACATAGTCTATACGTCCGTTAACGAACGTACGCGGTTACGTGTGAAAAAGTTAAGGCAGGGTTTGGGAAGCGTATCTTGACAAAATACGTCCGTGCAAGGGGTGTGCCGAGGGGAGTGTAGCGAACTTACTTGCACGAAAATACGCTCCGCGAATAAATGTACGGCACACGTAGTTCTGGATCTACCCCATTATGTTTAATTACAATACAGACACTGTAAACAATTACACTTAAAATGTTGAGGCATGGAATTTCCTTTTATTTCTTTTTCATGAACATCCCTTTTAAAGGTGTAACAGTAGTCTGCTGGCATACTGGGGCTCCACTTTTCTTAAGACCATAATGCAAATATATGAGTTACATCTATTGCCATGCTCATCACTGACTGCCCCAAGATTAGCATGGAATCCAGGTGTGAATCCATTAGGCGAACCTTCAGGGGATGCTGCACCTAATGGTCTTATAAGCCTTTAAGAGACAGTCTACCATCTCTTTATTGTTTATAGGTTTTTGAGAGCTTTCTGTAAAGATAATTAGCCAAAAATACATTAGATTCTTACCAGTGAATTCAGGGATCAGATCTGTCCACTCTCAAGGTTTCAGTCCAGAACTTCTCTAGCTGTCTGTTTCTTAGAGCCAGCTTTTATTCATTCTAGAACAATGGAGCTATGACATTATCATAGCTCATTGTTCATTGGAGGATCTCTTATCCCTGGGATCCCGATGGTAGGATCCCATTGTCCAATGAATAAAAAGTAAACAAATCTGATCCCTTTACAGTAACAGGAATATTTAATACTTTTATGATTGCTCATATTTTGCGAACGCATTTAGCGACAATTTTACAATTAACACTAAAATGCGCACCTCATCACAAGGATTCTAGCAAGTACAAGCATTACATATTAAATATTAATATCACTTGATTGGCATAAAATCTTAAATAACATACATAGATGGAAAAGTTAATTAAATAAGTTTAAACCGATGCAAAAATTAGAGTTTACATTTACAATTAATCACATAATTTTAACATTTGTGGAAAGTATATTTAAAAATACAAACGTAAAAGGGCGTGAAAATATACACGCTCACGCGTTCGCATGAATGGGCGCGCTCCAGTGTGCTCGCACACATGCGATCGCATGAATAGGAGCGTTCACATTTTCGCGCTCTTTGCAACGTGGCATTCCCTCGTCATCCTTTACAGGCAATACATGAATTTTTCATAACCTGCTAGCAGGAAGTGCCAGCGCTACTGAGGCTATTACCCAGTGCCTGAAGTCTCGTGAGAACGTGATTTCAGGCACTGGGTAATAGTCTGTCAGTAGCGCCGGTCACCTCCTGCTAGCAGGAGGTGATTTGCGGCGTTAACTGAGAGATTTTTTTTTTTTCTATGGTTATTTTTTTACCGCTGCCTGCTGTTTTAGCGCAGCGGTAAAAAAATAATTGAATGGGCGAATTTTTAGCGCTCAATTGCCGGCGAAGGCGTCGTATTTTTACCGACGCAAAGTTTTTGAAAACTTCGCCGGCAATTGAATCGGGCCCATAGATGGAAAAGTTAATTAAATAAGTTTAAACCGATGCAAAAATTAGAGTTTACATTTACAATTAATCACACAATTCGTGGAAAGTATATTTAAAAATACAAGCGTAAAAGGGCGCAAAAATATACACGCTCGTGCGTCCGCATGAATGGGCGCTCTCCTGCGCGCTCGCACACATGCGATCTCATGAATAGGAGAGTTCACATTTTCGCGCTCTTTGCAACGTGGCATTCCCTCGTCATCCTTTATAGGCAATACATGAATTTTTCAAAACCGTACATAACTATACGCAAATGCAAATAAATTGCGTTCGCATTTGCGAATATATGAATAAGGGAAGCGTACCTTATTTTATGGTCTTACATTTACATTTTTATTTTGACAGACCACCATTTGACAGACCAGAACTGTCACAACACACTCTCTAAAGTGGGATAAGCAGGTCATCAAAGCACCCATCAAGCATCAGTGTTGTTTGAGCACCTACAAAGATCACTTCTTCAAGTTTTGCCTCACTGACCCTCGGCAAGCTCACTCTGATCCAGCGTTTTAATGAAGTTCTTGGCAAGACCCAGCTTTCTATGGACTGGAGGCAGAAAGACTTTCTCTGTATCAAGAAGTGGGCACTGACAACATTATTCACTCTCAGCATTAGTGGGGTTCACTTGGGCCACTGCTTCCAAATGTAACGGCTTTTATGGTCTCTGCTGTCCTACTTACACAGAAAAGTGGATGAGTGGAGTCAAATGCCTTTACTGCCGTTTGAATGTTACCTCATCACTGAGGTAGCAAACAGAGTCTGGACAGTTAACACACTTTCTAGGCACTTTTCTTTTGTGTTGCTTGGCAGATAAACACAGCACGCCATTCATGGTTCTCCCTGAAGATGGCAGAGAAACAGTGAAACGTTCACGGTTACCTCAGCAGACAATGCAGAAGTCCGTACTGCAGCTTGTTGTACATTTTTGAGGTCTAACCCATGCATGGTAGACACAAACTGTTGAACCAGTCTGCACACCAGACACAGAAGTGTGAGGGTCTGCCTGTGCCCTGTCAGTAATGATCCATACAGCAGCTAGTCACACAATTCTGAGGACCAATCTGTGCTTGATGCACATATACCCATGGATCAATTCACGCTCAGTACACACATAACTGTTGGACCAACCTACATGACAGATACGAAAGTGTGTGGAGCTGCCTGTGGGCTGTCAGAACAACTTGATTCAGCAGCAGGCATCGGCCTAGAGAAGCCTCATTTAACACTCCATAAACAGGCCATATCTCAAAATATTGCCTTTTAAGGTGAACATACCTTCAAAACTGTGGGTGATAGAAAGGGCTGGATCCAGACCTTGTTAAGAGCATGAACTTAGATACTCAAGGGCTAAACCATGTTGATTTTAAGGGGATCCAAGTTAATTGTATTCTTTGCATGCAGGGATATATCTTTAAATTGCTTACTGCACACAGATACTGACCAGCTTTACTATCACACTGTTATTTAGACTTGAGTTAGGAAACATCACCTCTCAACACTAATACTGTTTGCAACAGATTAAATATGACTCCCCTGAAATCAACATGGTTTAGCCCAGGAGTAACTAAGTTCATGCACTTAACAAAGTCTGGATCTAGCCCAAAGAATCTATGACCATTCATGAAGTCAGCAGAGAGAATACAGAATACCAGTTCTTTCCATAAAAGATCCAATAAACACTGATAAATGAGTCACAACTTATTAATACATTATGCTGTTTTCATGATGTTAGTTAAAAAAAATGTATAGATAACTGAAATCTGATTATCATATCCTACTAAACACACTGCTGGGGGTCTAATTCCCCAAAAACTTTCAGTTATTGTATATTTAGAAATAATTAAAGGAGGGCCATGTCATTTGGGAATAAGAGGGCCAATGTTGTTAAGCCCTACTAGAGTGGATAAATAATATATAATATAATTATAAATATATTTATTAAATCTAAAGATCAAAGGAAAATTTATAACAGCTGATCCAAAGCTGTGCTTACACCTATTTATTTTAGCCACTTTTAGCACTGCATATGTGCACAATGGTAGCAAGGACAAAAAAATCAGACGCAAAGAGACCAATCTTCATGTATTCACTTCCATATGAACTGCACTATTGGAATCAGGTGTCCCACTATATTAAAATGTTATTTCAATGTAGCTGAAAGTGCAGTAGCATTAATGTTTCCCTGCGCTTCCACTTAAAAACCTGCACCTGTTCAGACTTGTGGAGGAGATTTTAATCAATAGTTCCTATTCTTAGAAAAAACTTACCTCATCTCTTCCTCCGCAGCACGCTTTCTCTCCTGCTGCATCCGGCAGTCCAACAACTCTCCGCCACATGTGATGATGTCACACATCGTGACATCATCACACAGAGCTCCGCTACATTGCAGAGGTCTGGTGCGCATTGCATTCAGACCTCTGACAACAAATAAAGTATAAGTGGCCATTTTTCTGCTAGTGTCCTGGGCAGGACAGAGAGGAGGTCTGGGGCTATTCCGGGCCCCCTCTCTATCCGGGCCTGGGACACTAGGACCGGCTGTCCCCCCTTGATGGCGGCCCTGTTCATTACTACCTGAATTATGACTGTCTGAACTCTTAACAGGGTGCACACATTTTTAATAGCGTGTTTTAACTTCCATTGCACAAAAATTCTGGATCTGTCCCATAATTTCGGGTCTATTCCCATTATAGAGGTTGGATGATATCTCATTGAGAATTATATTAACTTAGTTTATCATAATCATAATTATTATGCCATTAATTTTGTAATTCACTAAAATAACTTTAAGAATAAAATGTGCATTTTGCTGAATTTTTATGCATTTTTTTGAAGCTTTAATAAAAGTATAACACTAGGCTTTATCATTTTAAAATATGACACTGACATTTAAACATGACACAAGCTGTTTATGCATTTCCATAAACACTTAGTGACTGATGTTGAATTTTGAATTTATGTGTTCTTAATATAAACCCATTTGTCTGCCTATGTATAGTAGGATAAATAACATCCATTACAGAAAAACTTCTATACAGGCCTTTCAATGCCACCCTGTTCTCCTTGTATTCTCTGCTGAGGGGAGTGATGGATGGCTACCTCAGGCTCCCATCACCTCAGAACATTATAGCAGCAGAAAAATCCTGCACTCATAGCAGTTCCATCATGGGACTTAAATAATCTCCATTGTGTAGTTCATCTACAACTCACAACTCAAGCTGGTACTGCTACAGTTAGAGGCATGGGGCTGCAGGTATTTACAATTAGTAATAGTAAATGCATATTCATTTCTATCTGAACTTTCTTCAAAACCTGTATAATCTACATATTGTACTTGATGATCACAATTCAGACTGTAATGCTAAATAGAACAGAGTCTTGTATTTGGCAAAATGATGTGCAAATCATGTCAGCTTTAAGTGCAAATACAGAATGTTGTCTACAGACGCACAACAGTCAAGCAGATATATTCTCTTCCTCAAGTGCAAGTGCAGGGTACTGTAGTTCACCACTATGTATAATAAAAATGTGCTTATGGTTTATGTAAGTGCTTAATTAACAGTGTGAACAGTTTAGGCCAAATCCTAAACTACATACTTTAGCGATTTTACGTGACGTAAAATTGCTGATTTGTATTTACTGCGCATGCGCATGGCAGATGTTACGCCACGTAAAGGTGAACGTATGTACCATTAGCGTAACTACAAACGAAGGGGCGGGGGAATCCATACGACACCCATAGTTACGCTTTGTAGATGGAGGGAGGCTTTTAAATTGGACAGTATGGGCTGGGTAAATCCATTACGTACGTCAGTACTTACGCTTTGAAAAGTTAGGGTAGGGCTTGGGCAGCGTAAAATGGCCAAAGTACATATGAGTGAGGGGAGTGCCTAGGGAGGAGGATAGAAAATATAAGAGCATAAATACGCTACGCGTTCTAACGTAACTAGCGTGTAGGTCTGGATTTACCCCGATGTTAATATCAAACTAACAAAATCATAGTTGATAATGCAAGTGTTAGGAGATAAAGTAAAGGGGAGTAATATAATTGGAAATTAAGTTTTAAGAAGACAGGGCCATCTAATCATTTCTTAGCTGTAAACCCACCCAAAATTTGAAATGTATCCTATAAAGTGAGCATTATTATTGGTTTGCAAAAAATGTAAATGTGTTCTAGGTAAATATTTGATCATAGTGGACCAATTCCAGACTACTGTTTGTGCCAACTTCAATCAGTCGCATGGCCTTCTGAGTCCTGGCCCCTAGCTTAAGATCCTTGTTTAAAAAGACTTAATAGCACGTTTATCATGTTTATGGTTCATTTATACTATAAAACTTATATCCCTCCGCTATCCTACTAGTGCTTGTGCTGACACAAAAATACCATCACAAAAAGCCTGATTTCCAGTCCTAGTGATCAGAAAATGGCCCGTTTTGGAAGTCTGAGTCTAGTCCAGTGTTCTAAGCAAAGCCTTTTGAATTTAAGTGACTGATAGTGAGAAATATTTTGTAGATTTTGTTTGAAATGTATATACTATGTATTAAAGTGGTAGAAAAGTCAGGAGGAACTGCTTATACCGATACCCAACAAGATAAAAGTGGCCAGCCCGTGTCTAATGAGGTCACAATTTAAGCTATAATAGTCAATAAAAAAGTTCAACTGATAAATTAAGTAAATTAAAGACATTAAATATTTAAATACCTCCCCTCTCCCGCAATGCGGACTTGCATTAAATATGCCGTCCTGTCCTTCCCTTCTCCCACCGTCCTTCCAGAAAGGAAATCTGGATCTATAGGAAGTCCTTTGCACACAAAAAGATTGGCTATTTTTTTCCATGTATGGTCCTAAATAGCAATGTATCATCAATTAACATACTCATAAACTAACATACTACTCAGCCATTTTCCTTTACACTCTTGCACCATGCTCTTATTTCATCCCACAAATAAAAAATAAGTATTTGCTTTTTTATTCTCTTTCTATTTTGCTACCTGTCTTAGCTACATGTACCTGCACAAGTCAGTCACATGTAAATCAGCAGGATTTTGTCATTCTCTATTATTTTTTTTATTAACAGGTGTTTATCTAGCACCACCAGATGACATAACACTTTAGTTCTTTAGAATAGTTTACATTCACATCAGTCCCCGTCCAATTGGAGTTACAATCTAAGGGCTGGATCCAGACCTTGTTAAGTGCACAAACTTAGTTACTCAAGGGCTAAATCATATTGATTTTAGAGGGAGCCAAGTTAATTGTATTATTTGCATGCAGGGATATATCTTTAAATTGCTTACTGCACACAGATACTGACCAGCTTAAGTATCACACTGTTATTTAGGGCCTCATTCATTAAGGTCGATTTGGACTAAATCGCCTCAAATCGCGTGATTTGAGCTTAAAAAATCACCAATCGGGATTCATTAAGCTCCAAATCACATGATTTGTTTTAAAAAAAAATTGCCATGGCAAACATTACTGGACAGAAATTGTCCAGATGTTTGCCATGTAAAAGATAGAAAAAAACCCCCTCTCCATATTCACTAAAGGCGATTTGAACAAATCGCCTTCAGTGTGATTCGAAATTACCAAAAATAAATACGCAGCCATAGAGGTGCGATTTTATTGTGATTTCACATCGGGATTGACAAAAACACATGTCCGTATAACAGACGTGTTTTTGTCTGTGTAAAACCTAAGTGCTGCATGGCTGAAAGCCTTAGCCATGCTGTACTGATCGAACTACAAGGATCAGCAAAGCAGCACTGCGTGTAGTGTGTGTAAAAGAAAAAACACAAAGCACAAAACATACATTAACCCCTTACATCATTTAATAAAGTATGCACGTAAAAAAAATGTTTTCCCTAACTAGCAATGTTCCCTAAATGTGTGCACTTACCTCCGGTGGTCATCTCTCCTAATCTAAGTGTAATGTGTGCAGTGTATCATGTGTAATAAAATTAATAAAAGGTTTGTGCACTCACCGTTTGATGTCAGCATCTTGGGAAGCCTTCTTTTCTTCATTGTAGAATGTCTTACTCTGTGTTTATCTTCATTGGAGGATCTGGTCTGGTTCTGTGTATCTTCTGCTGTTGACATGACACTGGAAACCTTCTGGTCTGCATTCGTGCTGCTCCTAATGACGAATAGGTCACTAGGGGGCAGTGTTTTATTAGAAGAGATGACGTCAGCCCCCACTGTAACTGACGTCATCTCTTATATAAAACACTGCAATACCATTATGGAGGCATCTGATTGGCTAAAAAAATTATTCTGCAGCAAAACAACAACCCCAAGCAAAGAGCCAATGTCATTTAGAACTATCTTCAGCTTAAAAAAAAAAAGTTCCAGAAGTAATGATATAGCCCCCACAAAGCCCTGATCTTAACATCATTGAGTCTGTCTAGGATTACATGAAGACACAAAAGGATTTTAGCAAGCCTAAATTCACAGAAGATCTGTGGTTAGTTCTCTGAGATGTTTGGAACAACCTCCCTGCTGCAAAAACTGTGTGCAAGTGTAGCTAGAACTGGTGCTGTTTTGAAGGCAAAGGGTGGTCACACCAAATATTGATTTGATTTAGATTTCTCTTTTGTTCATTCACTTTGCATTTTGCTAACTGATAAAAATAAACTATTAACACTTCTATTTTTACACACCTGCTGAAAACTTTTGCACAGTACCGTACAAACTCCACAGAGATAAGTCTGGGAATCAATCTCATGACCACAATGCTGTGAGACACAAGTGCTAATCACTGAGCCGCCATGCTGGAGCAGACCTTCCATCTTAAACTGTTATGGTCATGGCTAACCTGGGCACAGAATCTAACTAAGAGCCTGGTCTTTACTAGATCACCTGATGGTGGGTATAAGCTGATGCCATGAAGTTCGCAGCCCCTGAACTACACTTCTGCTTGATGTAACAATAACAATACCCAGAGATAGGAAAAGAAAGGCATAGAAGGAATACTCACAGTGGAAGATGGAATCATACTGGGAAATAGTTGCAAGGTGAGAAATGCCAAAACCGGATGGGCAACACAAAACAGAGACAGGGATACTCACTTACAAACCCACTAACACAGTCACGCTTAATGGCAGGAAGGGAACAAGTGGGGAAGCTGAAAGGAGAGATGCACAGAGACAAGAAATGAACTTAGGAGAGATTAAAGAATAAATAAGTGGTGGGGTGAGGGGAGGGAAAGAATTGCTTCTACTAAGATCTAGGAGGAGATGTGGAATAGTCTATAGATCATCCTACTAAAGGGGTTACATGAAATATCCTGGGGATGATTGCCAAGGGCCCCAAAGGAGTATGCTTCTTTAGCAGTGAGAAATAGCTGTGATACCTTTAACCTTGCAGGCCCAGCGATCTATATAAGTCTGTGGTTTTGAAGTCAATCCATGTACACCAGGTGTCCCTGAATTTAGCACTTTCCACCACCCTGGTATATAACAAATCTTCTATACTCATAAAGTAATCCAATCTGTCAACCCAGTCTTTAATTGTTGGAGGGTGGTTAGATCTTCATTTGGAGATCCTTAGCCATGGTTATAAAGTGGCATAGAAGTGAATTCCTAAATTTAGAGACTGGGCCTGGGGGCCAATTGAGCAACTGACGTATCAGGAGGGGTTGATCATAATTGGTAGGGTCTGCAGCAAGTATAGAATTTTAGGGAGTGTATTCATCTTCAATATGTTTATAAGTCCAAGCCAGTAGAAATTTTTAAACTGCCATGATTTCAACTGTTTTGCTAGTTTTGTCACAAGGGGGCAATAGTTAAGTTGAAAGAAAGTGTTGGTGTTTCTAGCCAAGAGGATACCTAAATATCGTATATGGGAGCATTGCCATTGAAACGAGAAAGCCAACTGGAGATCATCTACTATGGGTTGTGGAGTGGTAAGATTAAGGACGGACAATTTTCTAAAATTAATTTTAAAGTTAGATAATTCCCCAAAGGTAGCAAACTCCTGTACTATATTTGGTAAGTAGACTGGGGGATTTGTGAGGGAGGCAAGCAGATCATAGGCAAACAGTGCAAATTTTAATTTCCTTTGGCCTACTCAAATATCGGTGATATTCGGGTTCCTATGTATCACCCTGACGAGGGTTAACATACAGAGATTGAACACCAACGGTGATAGAGGACAGTCCTGTCTAGTACCGTTTCTGATCGTAAAGGGGGGTGAGAGGATACCATTAACCTTTACCTTGGCTGTAGGTGACTTATAAAGAGATAGAATGTGCCAGGTGCACTGTGGTCTCAGCCCTAGTCTTTTTTTAAATCCCTTCCATAAATGCCCAATCCAACCTGTCAAAAGCCTTCTGGGCAACCGTGAAAAGAAAATTTGCGTGACTGTTTGAATGCTGGGCCCAAGGAATTAAGTTTATCTCGGGCCTCTCACCCAGACACAAAGCCTACTTGGTCACTATGGGTAATTTTTGGTAAGAGAGACTTGAGACGTTTTCGATTAGCTTGGCAAAAATTTTCAAATCATTGTTCAACAGTGAGATAGGGTGGTAGCTAGGACAGAGTGCGGGGTCTTTGTTGTCTTTAGGTATAATGGTGATATGGGCTTCTAAGGCATGGGAAGGTAACAGATGAAGATCAGAAATGCTAATAAATGCCTGCTACATCAGGGGAATTAGTTTGTCTTTAAAGGTCTTTTAATAGCTTACTGGAAAGCAGCCTGGGCCAGGGCTCTTTCCCGCTGGTGTTGTTTTAATGGATCTTCAAGTTTGGCTGAAGTAAATGGGCTTTCTATGAACTCAGTCTCCTCTAGTGAAACCGTGGGGTATTCATTGCGGACAAGATATTCCTTTATTTTCACTCTCCGAGACCCTTCCTGTTGTGGGGATTCATTTGGGCGAAGATTGTATAGGAAAGCATAATAGTCACTAAATGCTTTGGCTATCTCTTCAGTCAGACGCACCTACCTCCCTTCTGTAAGTTTAATGGACTGAATATAGGATACAGAGTGTTGTTGCCGTAGAGCTTAAGCCAGCAATTTCCCTGGCTTGTTTCCCCATTTGAAATACTTGCTGCGACACCTATGGGCGAGAAATTTAGCCTTTTCATTGAGTAGAAGATTCAAGTCTCTCCGGGCTTCGTTCAATTCTAAAAGTAACTTCTCGGCCAATAAGGACTTGTGAGTTTGGTTATTTTTGCAAGAAGCTGTATTTTTTGGGCTTCCCTATTTCTCTTATAGAAGGTCATTAATTCTATAAATTTCCCTCTAATTACGCACTTGTGTGCTTCCCACACTGAAATTGCGGACATATCTGCGGTGCAGTTGAATGTTGTATAGCACTCGATTGGCTGTTCTATTTGAGTCCTACAATATTCCTCGTTCAAAAGGCTTTCATTAAGATGCCAAGACCAGGCTTTGAATGAGGGTAAGGGGGAAGTAAGTGTAATGTGGACCAGGGCATGGTCTGAGAATGTTATATGTCCTATGTGTGCTTCGATAATGCAATGTAAGTGTCTCTGTTCTTGGAAAATGTAGTCTATATGTGAGTACATGTTATGAGGGTGGGAGAAAAAAATATAATACTTGTAGGCTGGATGCAGAATCCTCAAGGCGTCAACCAGCTGGGATTCAAACAGTGCCTTACGTACCTGCTTGAGTAGTCTGTTCAAATAGGAGGAGTGTCTGCCAGAAGTTTCCTCCCGTGGGATCATGGGCCAATTTAGATCACCTCCAAACACCATGATGCAATCCTGTAATTCTATCAACTGGTTCATTACTCCCTCAAGAAACCACGGCTGATCCTGGTTAGGGGAATAAACAGACAGGAACGAGTAAGGCTGATCTAAGATTGTTACCTTAACCAAGAGGGCTCTACTTGTTACCAAATAGCTCACTGCTATTTGGTATTTTTATTATATTGTTATTTTTCAAACAAAAATAAAAAAATTCTTTGTAATCAACTTTTTATATAAAACATTATCTTAATGTTTTATTTTACTAAAAAAAAATAATAATATTTAAACTAATGCACATATGGTTTTATATGTACATTATGCATAGGCAAGCACCAAACCATACATAAATCAACTTAAGAGTGGTAGAGAGCTTCCTTACCTTCTTCTGTGTGTATGTATACTTCCGCAAGGCACTCGCACTTGTGAATCAGTCCAAACTTAAGAGCAATGCCCATACTGTACATTAGTAGCACGTGTGCAGCTCATGTACATTAGGAGTCTTCCACCTCTAGCCACACTTGTGAATCAATTCTAAGTCAGCTGTCTGTGCCTATGAATCGGTCGGCATTGGTTTCCATGCGTATGTTTGAGTTCTGGGTATGCGCAATATATCTGCTCGTAAAAATACACACAAATCTTCTGCACTTACTTAAGTGTGAATCCAGTCCAAGGTCTGGACAAGAGATACGCAAAAAGAAGGAGAGCGTAGGGAGAGCCTAACGCTGTAATTGGCAGCACATGGAAGTAATGCTGGTTCTTAAAAAGGGGCTGCTGGTAACTGAATGGCCAGTAGCCCTACTGCTGCACAATACTTGAAGGGTGTCCTGGCTGCTTGACAACAGACTGGACACCATGAGGGGTAAGGGAGAATGGGCCCGCCATGGACTATGGGCAACACTTCCTACATAAACAAAAGTGGCATACAGCAGGTGTGTGTCACAGGATTAGGAAGATGGTAGGCGCTGGTAGGGTTAAAATTCTCAGGGGATATGTAGTATTCAAAGCGATATTTGTGGTATTACAAAAGTATAAAGTGAAATAATGCTTTGTGGGCAGAGTAAGATTTACACATGGGCAATGGGATAAAACAATTCTTGTTTATTTATTTCAAAAAGCACAAATAAATCTAAACAGTTCACTTTTATGTGTCAGTGTACCACTGTTATACTCTGAAAAGATCTGCTGCAGGGGGTATCTTATTTTTGGTAGATGCACACAGTCAGAGTTGCTACAGAGTAGATACAATGTAACGGAGAGTTTCAGAGTGTGATTTGCGGTGTCACATAGGCAGATCGTCTGATGTGATACTTGTAGAGTACACAAAGGGTTAATTTGATGTGCCTTGGAGTGTGACACACACCTGATGTATGCCACTTTTGTTTATACTACACTTTCAAGTAGGCTGGTAACCCTATTTTTAAAGGAAGAGGCGGGCAGCAGGAAAAAAAAAGAGCGCTAAGCACCTTACCACCTACCAAGGATCATATTCCAGATCCTGCATTGTTTTTTGTTTGTTTTTTTCCAATTATTGCTGAAATCAACAATATAAAATTGTATCCTTATTGTGCCTACAGAAGCTAGACTGATCTTATTAATCCACTCTGTCAGTCCCTATACTGTTTGCTTGTATATTACCAAAACCAATACAAAATACTCTTACTAACCGGCAAAGCCAACAACCATATTGTGCCTATCTTCATTTGTCTAAAGATATATCCCAGCTTGTACTCTTCATAGGATCTGTAATTCTCCTCTACACTAAATAAATACTCTGATTCTCAGTTACAGAACTTCTCCTGTGCTACACTTACTCTCTGGAATAGACTTCCTTACACATTAGCACTAATCCTTAATCTCTGAAATTTCAAACACTCAATTAAAACTCATGTCTTCAGACAAGCTTACCAAATTCTTCAACTTTCTTCTTAAACTCTCTTATTTACTATGATTTTCTTTTCAGTTTCCCTTTCTATTATATTATTTACTCAAACTTGAAAACTTTCACTTTCTCCTTCCATACTAATATTACACTGCTACTAACACTGAATCATACACAGCAATGAGCACTTTTACCACACAACCTGGCTGTTTTTTTGTGTGATATATAGCACTTCCTCTTATGTATCAAACCCCAATGTCCTATAGATTATAAACTTGCAAGCAGGGCCCTCTTACCCATGCATTCTGTTAGTATTTATAATTGTCTAAAAATACTATAAATTTTGTAAATACTTCATATAGCACTATATGAAAAACCTTGTAAGATATAATTAAATAAATATATATATATATATATATATATATATATATATATATGTGTGTGTGTGTGTGTGTGATCTTATGTATCCCAATGTCCTATAGATTATAAACTTGCAAGCAGGGCCCTCTTACCCATGCATTCTGTTAGTATTTATAATTGTCTAAAAATACTATAAATTTTGTAAATACTTCATATAGCACTATATGAAAAACCTTGCCTTGTA
>WWET01000514.1:82495-94436 GCA_011038615.1 Limnodynastes dumerilii
TCCAGTCCTGCAATCCAGTCCTGCAGTTCAGTCTGCTATCCAGTCCTGCAGTTCAGTCTGCTATCCAGTCCTGCAGTTCAGTCTGCTATCCAGTCCTGCAGTTCAGTCTGCTATCCAGTCCTGCAGTTCAGTCTGCTATCCAGTCCTGCAGTTCAGTCTGCTATCCAGTCCTGCAGTTCAGTCTGCTATCCAGTCCTGCATCCAGTCCTGCAATCCAGTCCTGCAGTTCAGTCTGCTATCCAGTCCTGTAGTTCAGTCTGCTATCCAGTCCTGCAATCCAGTCCTGCAGTCCAGTCCTGCAATCCAGTCCTGCAGTCAAGTCTGCTATCCAGTCCTGCAGTCCAGTCCCGGATATCTACCCGACTTCAGTCCATGGTTCTGCTTGATCCCTATGCATAAGCATTACCTGAGGGTCCCCTGTTTCGTCTTCAGAACCCCGACTCCGCCCTCTCTCCAACCCACAGTTGCCCCCGAAACTACCAAGGCCGTGATACCCTGCTCCTATGTATGGATTCTGGACCCTATTATAAGTATTTACCACAGAAACTATGCAGTGCAAAATACTGAAGTGTATGTAATTGCTTAGCTAGCCCTTAATGCCAATGCCCAACCACCATACATATCCTAACGCTACATCAGGTGTCTGTGTTCCATGCTGAGTTTCTATGTACTGCACATAGGTTACATATAGAAAATATTTTACTTTATTAAGTCTGAATTGTGCATAACTAAAATATGAAGACCCTGAATTAACATTAATATCTGTATAACTAAGTTAAAAGAAATTACAATGATGTAGTTTTCACTTTTTTGTCAGGAACATATTATTTAAAATCTGTGAAAACAGTGTTTTGGTTTTCTAACATGTTCTCTCATCTATCTACATTACTGACCTGTCTTCATCTCAAAACTGCCTGGTATAATTGACTATAAGCCTTATTTGTGATCTCAAAAATAAGAATACATTCAGTTTAAGTTAAAGGAAAAATACAACATAGATTTGTTAGGAATTTATCTTCATTATCTGTTCTGTTTTGTCAACTTTCATTTGTATAAAATGTGCACATTAACCAAAATGCCTCTCGCTGAAATCCCAGACTGATATAATTATTGTGAATTACAAGGAAGGTTAATGTTCAAGTCCTCTTTAGAATGTTAACTACACTCTACAAATGTGTTGTACACTGGGTTATACAAGTCAAAACTCAACTCAGAGGATTTTTGCTTATGCATATTTTGAAGGATATGATTAATGAGTGACTCAGTAACAGAGCTGCGGTTAACTGCTACAGTATATCATTAGCATGCCATAGCTCTATAGAAGGCTACTGGGGAGTAGTAGTAGTGGAGGTTGGTCAGAACCATTATCCATACTCAGAGATAGCAGCACCAGCCAACCCCATCACTACTGCTCCCTAAAAGCAACATATACAGAGCTATGGCATATTACTACTACTTCAGCACAAGTTGTTTATACGAAGCGCTCAGCACTGCTTAGGCTTCACCTTAGCGCCTGCACTGCTAAAAGCGCTCTTTTCGTGCAAGATGGAAAAACTACTGCATTATAGCTTGTAACTAAGAAAGCCTCTATAAGTCATGAAAAACAAAAGTTTCCATATAGGTATAAAAGGGTAGCGGAGAGAGGTATGCTTTGTACACCTCTACATTATTTATTCTTTTATTCATTTATTTAGCAAGTGCAAGATGTAAGATACTTCAAATTGAGAGATGGATGTGTGTGTAGAAGTATGAAGAGGACTCTGTGGGATGGTTACAGAAGCCCACAGTATTAAACACAAAGGGCCAGATCCTGACCTCAGTACGATAGGAAACTTACGCAAGTAATTTGCATAAGTCCCCTGTCTCAGAACATCTGCACATACACGCGCCAGTTGTTGCACGTGCGTACTTACTGACGTACATAACTAAGTTACATACAAAAGTAAGTACACAAAAGGGGCTGACCCTTCATTTATGATGTTGTATCCCCACCATACAGGTGATAGCCAGGTCTGTGACAGTCATAAAACTTAAGGTAACCATTTTGACATGTAAGTGTCCTGATTTACTAGATGTTGGCCTTGCAACTGCTTCTGCTTATGTCATAAAGGTTCACTCACAATATGGCATATCTCTAGAAATATTGCATTTAAGGGATGGGTCCAAAGATAGGTGATTTTTTATTTAAGGTCGTCCTGTTTCCTGAACTCAAAGGCAGTTCTGTCTGGTTGAATTTTGATTCTGATACTTTATTCATATGAGAACGGTTATGCAATATGTGAGAGCAGTTTGTTTGTAGTTTTAAAATTTATGGTACTGTAACACAAATGGCATTGTTTGGCAAAGTTACCATTTTGTTCTGCACTCAGCTGACATGTATTAGAAGTTTTGTCTCTGAATTTTGAGATTATTGCTGATTATTTTCTGATATTTTTTTTTTTAAACACAATTTATTGAGTTTTTGTTTGCATTAGTACAAGTAAACATAGACAGATGTCAATAATACAGATCAGCCTGGTTCCGTATACAGTTGCACGTGATAAGATATTTGGAAAGCGATAAAGACATACTTTCAAATAATGCATAATCGGATAAAGACTGCTTTCCCAGACAGCTGCCTAGTCTGAGCAACTTTAAAATGAACAAAATGTGAACTAACAAAACCATTAACTATGTACAAATTTTGGTCTGCCTCCACACATTTAGTAAAGAAACGAAAATAAGTTGATACAGGAGCTCACAATCAGTAGTAAGGCAACATATGGTACACAAAAAAGTAATCACCATCATGACAATACACAGGATCGTAATAGGGCCGAAGTTGTACCTAGACACAGGCATCTGCACGCATAGCGAGAGATCTTAGAGAGCTTAGAGAGACACACTGCACCTCTGACTACGCCAGTTAAATGTTTCATGTTTATAGCTATACCACTCCGTGGATTCAAATAGTTTGAAAATATGTTCCCATTGCTCAGGTGGGAGAAACTCAATATATTTCCCCCATTTGTTGTAAAATTTATAGATTCCTTTCCCAATATCCCTTCTGTCTATATAAAGGTTTTCTAACAGTAACTCCTTCACTGTTGCCAGGAATGGGGGGGGGGGAGGATTTAGTCCAACATCTCAAGATTGCCTTCTTAGCTGTGGTGACTATTACCGACAAAAGAGGGAAATCGCCTTTGATACCTGGGAACATATCCCACTCCATGAAGTCCGCAAACATTAAGGCTAAGAAATTTTTGGGGAGTTGACAATTAAATATTGATTTAATAAAGGACAAAACTTTGTCCCAGAATTTACGGATCTTCTGGCATTCACAGAAATTGTAAATGAAGATAGCCTTTGGGGAACGACATTTTGGGCATGACTCTTCCTCTACCATTTATTTTCTTTGGGCCTGAGAAATATAGACCCTGTTACTTTGAGATGGGTTTCCTGTAATTGGGACGAATTTAAAGCCTTCATGGTTTTATCACAGAATTTAAGGGGGTCTGGTAACGTAACATCCCCCAGAGCATCTTTACACCACGCTGTGAGAAGGCCCTCCCAGAGTTTTGCTGGATCTTTAGTGGAGATGACCTCTGCTACATGTCTGATATGAAAAGGGTGACTTTTTAGGTATTGCATGGTAGTGTCAATAGAGCGTTGAGGGTCTTTAATTTTAGCCATTGAAGCCTGAGCAAAATGTCGTACCTGGAGATACATATAAAAGTTGTTATTAGGTATATTAAATTTGTCTTTGGGCTGAGCAAAAGAGTACAGTGCGCTTCCTGGGTCAAAAATGTCACATATAGATTTAATGCATTTTTCTCGCCATGCGTGGAAAGTGTAATTGTCTAAACTAGTTGGAAAAGTTAGATCGCCCCATAGAGGAACATGTTACCTCCGGGTTACTTTTACACCTGGAATGAGCCACCCGCCATGCCCTGTACATGTCTCTGAATAACAGATTATTCAGTATTGGCTCAGTAATCAGGGCCTTGGGTGTGAATAACAATGTGAATAGGTGAAACAGTGCAGCCTTCAACTTTTGATTTGTGAAAATCTCCCTATGGAACATCCATTCCGAGGCATACCTGAAATGAGACCCATATGAAAAGATATCAGGGAACCCCAAACCACCATGTTCCTGCCCCAGTTGGAGACGGGCCTTTGCTATATGGGGCTTTTTATTTTGCCAAATAAATTGTGAGAAAATCCTAGTACATGCTGCCATGTCCAAGTGGGTTGGCATGATTGGCAACATTTGGATCAGGTAGGTGAGTTTAGGATATATAACTCCCTTTATCACTGCAACCCTGCCCATCAAGGATAGTGATAAAGTCATTCAACCCTTTAATATATTTCTAATAGATTTAATGACCGGGGAATAGTTAGCCTTGTACAAATCATGGGTCATTGAGGCAATCTGGACTCCCAAATACTTAAACCTGTCTGAGGCAATCGCAAAAGTTTGGTTTATCAATGAGTTAACCGTCATATTGTGATTTCCAGATATAATCATAGCTTCAGATTTACTAATATTTATCTTATACCCTGCGAATGTTCCAAAAGTTTGCAGCATCTCTAGAATAACCGGGATAGAATGCTCAGGGTTAGCTACGAAAAGTAACATATCGTCTGCGAATAGAGATAGTTTCAGTTCCTGGTTTTCTATCAAAATACCTCTATACATCGCAGATTTCCTAAGAGCTATCGCTAATGGCTCAAGAGCCAGGGCAAAAAGCAAGCGGGACAACGAGCACCCCTGCCTAGTGCCCCGTTGTATGTGAAAGGGGAGGAAATATGACCATTGCTAATGATTTGGGTATAAGGGTTAGAATACAAAGCCTGCATGAGCAGCATAAACTGTTCAGCGAAACAGAATCTCAGTAATGTCTCATGGAGGTGGTCCCAGGTAACAAGGTCGAACGCTTTCTCGGCGTCTAGCGAGAGTATGAGTCTGGGGGCATTATCTCTATTTGTTTCAATGTGATGGATGACCCTTAATACCTTTCTGATGTTAATTACGGAATGCTTCCCGGGAATAAATCCTGTTTGGTCGGGGTGAATGATGTGAGGGAGTATTTGTTTAAAGCGCTCAGTCATAATTTTTGTGAGGATTTTATAATCCACGTTGAGGAGTGAAATTGGCCTGTAAGAGGCTGGTAGGGACGGGTCCCTGCCCGGTTTAGGGAGGACTTTTATTATGGCCGCATGAAAATAGGATGGTATGCTATTAGATGTCAATATAGAGTTAAACAGGGATTGCACTGTTTCCCCTATATAAGGTGCTAGAATTTTGTAAAATTTCCCGCTGAGACTGTCCGGTCCCGGAGCCTTGAGAGGTTTCAAGGATACTATAATGTTCAGCTTCTGATTGCCTTTCAACAGATTGAAGAGGAGATGCCCTGTCCTATTTCCCCATTTATAGAATCTAAATTTGCAGTTAGCACGGTAGCGATCCCCCATCCTCTGTAAGACTCCCTCGAACTGAGTCTTACTAGTAGTATATAAGGATAGAGATGTCCTAGATGGGTCAGAGATATACCACTGGAAACTAGCTGTGAGGTGTCGTTGGGCTTCTAAGTAGTGCTCATTCATTTTTTTATTATCATTGGAGACAAATGAAATAATGGAGCCACGAACAACAGCCTTAAAGGCTTGCCAGAACATCTGTGGATCTGAAACATGCTCCTTTTTAGTTTCCTTATATTGTTCCCACACAGCTCGGAGCATATCCCTAAATTTAATAGAGCTCGTTAAGTGAGTAGGGTAACGCCAATGTATGGGGGCCCTTTGATCTGGAATTCCATCAATTTTAACCCATACAACAGAGTGGTCAGAGAGAGTAATTGGTTCCATTTCAGCTATGAGGGTATTAGCGCCCCATTTATGAGAATGTAATCAAGGTGAGCTAAAGTGCCATGAGCAGCTGACAGACAGGAGTAATTTCTTTCAGCAGGGTGTCTGTCCCTCCAAATATCTACCAAATTTAGCCATTTTGAAAATTGTGATATACCAAGTTTGGGGGAACCTCTATTACCTTTTGGGGGATGTTGTCTATCTAGTTTCGGGGAGGATACCAAATTAAAGTCCCCACATATGATCAAATATGCATCCATATACACATACAATAATGTCATACATTTTTGAAAAAAAGGACTTATCATACAAATTCGGGGCATAAAGATTACATACCACATATCTAGTGGCCTTAACAGTTGCATCAAGAATTATGAACCTATCCTCCTTGTCAATATGTTTAGAGTGAATGTCAAATGAGAGACCTTTGCGCACCAAGATGGCCACCACTCTAGCCCTTGAGTTATAAGGATCTGAACCTAAAACCTGGTAGCCCATTGTATTCAGTTTATTGATTTCAGGGTCCATTAAATGGGTTTCCTGAAGAGAAATTAAATCTAAGTCTAGTTTCCGGATATAGGCGAGAATTCTACTATGTTTTATAGGGGTGTGGATTCCTCCCACATTCCAGGTGGCCAGTTTTACAAAAACCATAGGCAGTGCTTACCAAAGATAAATTTGCAAAAGAAGTAAACCATTATATAAGGCTGAAGGTATTTACTTGCAAAAGGTAAACCATAATTCCCATAGTTATCTTGTGTGTGCTCTGTGGTCTGTAGTGGACAGACCAAACTATAAACAGCAAAACAAATAACAACACAGAAACAAAATCCTGAGGGATGAAACCGCCGGGTCTTGGAGAGGGATAGGTGGTAGCAAGTTCTTTGCTAGGGGTAAAGGGTTTGGTGTGAGGAAGGGGGGATAACCCATCCTCGGCCATAATAAGCCAAACATACTTCCTGGATGTAAAGTCAAAAGTTCAGGGGTAATAGTCCTGTACTTCATATCCGGAGCTACCGCTAGACACCAACCTCTGAGCGGGTTGTAAGTGGTCTCAAATCGGGGTAATTGGGAGAATCAATGGGAAGGGGGCAATGAATGTTAGTATAACAATGATAATGCAGTGTTCTTGGTGGAAAGAGTGCTGCTGGATATGGACAAACAAGTGGCATGTTGGTGTGATACTTATCAATCACAGATGTGATGTGGAGTGGATCTGAAACTATCTGCTCCTTGACATCCTGGATAGCTGCAGTAAGTTGCTGTTCTTGTGCTTGCATCAAGGGGGTCATGGTGGCTGTGATAGCTTGTACCACTTTAGCGTAGGATACAGAGGTGAGAGTTGATATAGCAGGGGAGCCTGAAGAACCCTGTGAATACTCTTTGATGGGGCTGTGTGAAGGTGAGGATGCCTGCGAAGGCTCAGGGTGTTTTGGGCCCGCATGGTGTTTCGTGCCTGCCGCCGCCATTTTGGTTCCCGCACGCTGTCCCTCTCCTCTCTGTTTGGTGTTCCTGGCGGGCATGACAGGTTAGAAGAACCTGTCCATCGACTCCTGAGTGGTCACAGGGGCTGTAGCTGTGCGCCACTGCACTTGTACCGCCGATTAATTTAGGATAAGTGGTCGCAATAGAGGTGGGTAATGCGGAGCTCAAGACACACGCGGCTGCTCACATCTCAACCGGAACCGTAAGTCTTCTGATATTTTATTAACTACCTTAGGTTTATTATGAATGTCGGGTTCAGTCGCGCTGATAACACTGCAGCCAGACCGAAACACTAAAAAGAGGATCCTACATCTCCTAAGAGAGAAATTGAGAAAAAATGAGATATAGTGCTTCGGTTCGGCGCTGTGTATAACCAATCAAAATTAATAAATATATACTGAATAAAAGCAGGTGTAAAATATACTAAAATAGGTATAATAGATTTCCAAATGAAGGTGCTGTATCTTTAAGAAGAAAGGGTTCTTCTTAAACCTTGTTCATCGTTCTTTTTCTTCCCCCATGTGATGCATAGGTAGAGATCAGAAAAAAACATATGTTAAAATGCAGTGCAATTTATTACAAATAAATAAAACATCCAGAATCCAAAACTGGAGCCAAAATGTTCCAATACATATAAATATAAAAACAAACAAAAACCCTCAAGGATCCTAACGATCCCTTACAGGGATAAAGAACACCCCCAGTGAGCACAGTTCGTTCCCGGTCTGTGAGTGTAGAAAGTTCCATTGCCGCTGTGTAGGACGTAAAAAACCGGGATGCGTCCAAGATGGTAAAGATGACAAGCGGTCGGGATGCTGCAGAGAACCGGAGGTAGGAGTATGACGCTGGGGAGTCTGGAAGTTATCCTGGCGCGTTTCGAGGGACGAAGCCTCTTTTTCAAAGTGGTAACGGTACGTATGATGCCTCTTGTATTTAAAGCCCTATAACTGCCTAATTACAGACTCTGCACCTGCTTACAATCAGCTCATCAATGAAGCAGACCTCATATGCAAAAACACTTAATACTATAGTTAAAAAACCGTGGTGGTGGGATGTATGAGGACAAAAAGCATATGCTAAATACAGACATCAGACAGACATACGCGTCAGACGGTAACTTCCAGATAGATGGCATGGGTAAAGGGATGAGTCATGATTTAGCCTGCTCATCACTACTTCATCCCAAGAAGCAATATAAAACGGTGAGCCATGAATTTAATGACCTCCAGCTGACCAATACCTGGAGGATCTTTCTATCCAATCTGTGTCAAGAAGTCACTCACAAGTCTTAAAGTTAAATAATGTAAACAGCCTAGCATTTATTTGTCAAACAGACATAACACCAATGTTTCTATCAATCCCTAATAAATAATAAAATGAAGAGCAGCACTCACCAATGCCACTGCTGCCATTCTGCCTCCTGACTGGAAGTAGGAGTAGGAGTGTAATTCCAAGTTGCTAACGGCAACATGGGCAAATTTCCAAAGCATCTGTCAGTCATCGTTTGGGGCGATATATAGCAGACACAACGAATGTCACTCCTGACCAACTTGTAACTTGCTGTGGTGCATTCATAAAACAAAGCACACACAAGACCGCAATGAAGCACTCCCAGACTTTCAATATGAATATGCAAAGAAACAAAAGTGTTTATTACATCAAATATCAACATTTCAGAGGCTACATTGCCTGTTTCATCATTTTCCAATGTTTGTATACAACAACCAGGTGAAATTGCCCCAGGGCAAGAGGCCAAATATATCATCACCAAAGTGTTAGATTTAATTAACTTTGTCCATGCTTCAAATAAACCCTTTACTAATACCAAATAGGCTTTCAGCAGAGTGGACTAGGGATTCTTGTAAGAAGTGCTTCAGTATAGATACTTGGATTTGCTGTGCTACATTAGAACATGACACTTTACAATGAACCCACATTGTGAATAAAATTAAATATCTGCCCTTTTTAAATTTGACAACAGTACCAGACATGTGTGTCATCTATCACTTCTCATCTTGGTATTTTGTACTGAAGAAATAGCAAGATCCATTAGGGCAAGTCTCAACATCACAGGTATCATGTTGGGAGTGAGGATTATGGATTTTTAATATTTGTGAATGATGTGATGTCCTCACTACCCTCACAAATCCTGTAATCTCAATTTCAAACATAATTGAGGATTTTCTGGAACTTGCTAACTTATTAATTTCTACATTAACTTTACCAAATCTGTAACTTTAAACAATTCCTTCCTCCATCAAAAAATGTCTATGGGCAGCTTTCTTCTTCATATGGCATGACTCCCAAATAAAATACACATTGGTGTTCATACTATTAAGGATCCCTTGTCCTTGCTTGATAATAACTTTATTGCTCTGCTCACTTGTCTGTAAACCAATATCCTTTCCTGGAGTATCCTAAAGATTTCCTGGTTGACCACATCAGCATTACTAAAATGAATGTCCTGCTGAGGATACTTCATCTTATACAAGTGTTTTTCAGTTCCTTAGCCTACACCGACTGTGTAGAACATTCATATGGCATGGAGGCAAACCTCACTTTTAAAGTAGACAACTACAATACAAGGATGGCTACCATCAAGCAATAACAGAATCCTAAATTTGAGAACTTCCAGTTGGCGGTGCACCAAGGTGGCCGCATTTTAGCTGAGCTCCTTATTGCAGCATCAATTATTTTCGCCAATTGCCAGGCAAACTTCCTCTGCCATCTCTCATACCACGCGGATTGCATCCCCTACTATGGACCCGCGCTTTGAGCAGTGATTCACTGCCAGGAGCACTATCCTACCCCTGAAGTCTGCCTCGGATAGTTGAGGCCTACCTGTTGCCGCTGGGGCCATCTTCCTTCTATGAGACAGGAGCCATGCTTAGGTAAGCCTGTCTAGGTCCAGCGGCTGCTGGAGGGAGGTTGACAATAGCGGGAACGTCATTTTGAAAGGCCACACATAGAGATGCTACTGTTTACTTGCCCCACCCCACCACTGCCCTGGACTTGAAGTTAGAACCTAGTTGAATTGCCTGCATGCTATATGTGAGGGGGATGACCTGCGGACTGCAAATTTTGCTGGCTGTCGGAGGTAAATCGGAAAAGGTGGGACTGCCATAATAAAAGGACACACATAGGGATACTGCTGTCTGCCTGCCCTTACCCTATTACTGCTCTCGACCAGGATGGATCCTGGTTGGTGACTCTGTGCTCAGAAGGCTACTGGAGGAGATCAGTAGTGAGGGGAACGCCATCTTGAATAAAGGCAAGCTATTGCTGCCACATATTAGTACTAAAAGGCTCAGTATGCCCTGCAATACATGGGCATGCTGTGCAATCTAGTTCTATATTGGGCAGCATGCTCAGAGTAAATAGCATCCCATGGCAGGGGTTTTAACTATTGTAATCTGTAACTTCCTGCTATGCTTATAGTGAACTGAAATATGGTGAACTAATCCTCTATTGCCTCCTACTCTTGTCAGTGTATTAGTTACTGTAATGCCAGAGCTTTAACCTAATTTAGCTCTCAATTTCCAACGGGTTCTAGGGGTGTGTCCTGTGCTTCCTGTGCTTTCCTCTCTACTCAGTCATAGAGTGTGCCTCTTACAGTGTTTTTTATTGCCCTCTATAGTTTTGTAGTTTATTGTTATAAGGAAAACCTGAGGGAACATTATCATACTCCCATCTAGCAAATAACCTATTTATTAACTGTTCTCCCCGCCACTCTTCTTTCCTGGTTTGTCAGGTGTCTTCATCTGAGCAATCTCCCTTCCAGGGCACCAGAATAGGACAGAATAAAGGATCTCAATCTAAATTAGCCCCGGCCTCCCTACCCCTCCCGGGTCTCTCATGAGAAACTAATTCCTCTTCCTCACCCCTGCTCACCATTGGAAAATATGGCAAGAGAGATTTCAAACATTCTCATGCAACACATTGACAAAAAGTTTAACGATTTTCAAATCCATCTAGATGCAGCTCTGGCAAAAATTGTGGCAAATTCCTAACTGCCCTGCAGCAGTCTAGTCATACAGAGGATGCTGTACACTTTTTACAAGCCCTCGCAACTAAAACAAAAATTTAAAGAGCTCTCTAACAAAAACAAAAATAGAAATAGACGTAGCAACCTATGTTTCATTGGCATACCAAAGTCTGTTAAATGCCCACAACTGATATAATATATCACTAAACAAATTCCCTTTGCACTCAACATATATGATTCCTCAAATGAGTTCCAGGTTGAACATGCCTGCAGAATGGGAGCTGAAAGACCTGGCCCGTAAAACCACCTTAGGCCTACCATAACCAAGTTTCTTGACTTCAAGGCTAAGGAGAAAAAGCAAGGTGTTTTCTGAAGTATGCCACTGTTTAATAAAACATAATCAGCACTTTACTTTCTTAAACTTTGTAATCCACTTAGAAAAATGATGTACATTATTTTTAGATATTGTGGATTATAAATGGGTATATATGTTAAATTAGGTTGGTCCATATATCCACTGTGTACCACTGTAAGCTTTATTTAGCACTACAATTCTATATATTTGTATTATCACTTTATTTATTAGCACTTTTTTAGCCTATCATGCTTTCATATGTATGTAGA
>WWET01000514.1:101998-113139 GCA_011038615.1 Limnodynastes dumerilii
AAAGCATGTCTGGGATGGCAGCTGAGAGGGGGAGCTGTCTCGGAGTGGCTGTTTTGGAGACTTGGGGACCTCTGCAAGAGGTGAGCTCTCAGTTTAGAAAGATATTTGATATGTGACCCACAATTGGGACCATCTAACAGAGAACCCTTGTAAGTGGTGGGTGGCTTATATCACATATCTGCAGATATCTGTAACTAATTCTCTGACTTTTATTTTAACGATAGAAGATCATGCTTAGTAACTGAGTAATGGCTAGAGTGCCAGGCCATGTCTTGTTTTTTGTGCAAATTTCCCTAGCCTTGTGTACCTGCAATATAAATTACTTTATAAACTGATTTGAAGCAACCTCTATCTTGGATGTGTGTTTTAAAGCCTGTCTGGGATGGCAGCTGAGAGGGGGTGCAGTCTCAGAGTGGTTGTTTTGGAGACTTGGGAATCTCCATAAGAGGTTAGCTCTTAGTTTAGAAAGATATTTGATATGTGACCCACAATTGGGACTCTAAAGTTTAGAGTTAGGACCACCCAAGAGAGAAGCCTTGTAAGTGGCGGGTGGCTTATATCACACATCTGCAGATATTTGAGTATGTGTCACAATGGGTTCCTATTTTATAGTTGTAGTTATTTTCATTATGTGTGATACATTTCTTTCCATTAATTGTCTGCCATACAATATATAAACATTGCTTATATAAGGGCCATTAGTTTTATAGGTTCCCTTTGTGGATGGTCTGCGCCCCACTAAGGGATTGCCATTGCAATGGCCGTGGGCATCATTTGATCTGCATCCCTGTGTCTGACCTAATTATATTTGTGTCCACGTGCTCTGATTGAATGCTCTGTATACTCTTTTATATGAAGCGCCTCCCTCAGCTCGACATTTCCCAATGCTGGTTCTCATGTTGTGTTGGGATCTTTCCCTTGGTCACCATCAGTGTAGTGCCATTTGTTAAATTGTTTCCGTGACCAGGGAAGCTTCCGGTTTTTAGCTAACTTTCAGCACCGAGTGGCAGGATGAATGATGGAACGCATTTCATTACGATAAGCTCCAGCTTGTAAGTGGCCATTTATCTCTTTCTTTTTTAAGTGAGATGGTGAAATGGTGGCAACCAAAACGGACATCAGGATGTGATAAGTGTGCCTGCATAACTTTTTTGCGTTCCTCTGTTTTACAGTCTAGCATCTTGTGATGTCCTGCATTACAGTATCTATACAATAAGACTTCATGGTTTATAAACAATTTGGGGACATCTGTATTTCTATGTGGCCACTGCCTATAATATGCTTATTGATGAGCAGTAGCAGTAATACTATTGGTGTAACAGGTGCAACGGTACCAGGGCCCATGCTGATACAAGGGCCCACAGCCCCATCACTGCACCGCCAAAGCTCCCCAACAGGTTGTTTGTGATATCGGGCCTGATCCAGAGCTACGACCGCAAGCGAGCGTACGCTCATCGTAAACGAAAATTCGTGAAAAAATTTGCACTGCGCATGCCCAGTATGACAGCTTCCGGTCGCCTGGACGTCATGAGCGAATAGCGGTCGTATTGTGAGCGAAATATTCGCTCGAGGGGCGTGTGTTCAGTACGACGGTCGCCTGGGCGCTCGTTTTACTACACGGAGGCGGGGATAGCCATTTAAATTGTACAGTATGGGCGTGCTAAGCCCGTACGCTCAGCGTATTCTGTGCAAAATTTCGTACGGCCGATGGTCGTACCCAGTGTAGGGTATAGGCGCCATAAGCAGCTACTTTACTATGGGAGTGTTTAAGCAGGTACTTTACTATGGGAGTGTTAGGGGCGTGCATGTTTATTCGCACGGTCGAACGTACGCATTCGCCCGCCGTGCGAATTTTCGTAGCTCTGGATCAGGCCCATCATCAGGGCCAAAGCATATTTTTTGCACCTGGGCCTACAACTCACTAGTTCCACCTCTGTTGATGAGCACAATATTTGCCCCCTGTAGTATAAAGGAGTTATCTGCTCTGAATATAATACATATGATATACTGGCACTGTTTGAAACACAGATATTGATATGATATTGATATATTGATATGATTGACCATATATGTTGGCAGAACTGTATACTTACATTGGATGCATATTTTAAGAGTATTTTGACTGAGTGTGGTTCGTTAGTCAGAATGGCCCTTTTAATAATTGGACGTTTTATAGCAGCCAGTTTCTAACTGTCTTTCAAATCAACAAGAAATCGAACATCCCCAGGATGAAGTCACAGTGTTGAGTTGTAACTATTTATCTTACCCTAACCCTTATCCTAATCCTCACCCTCCCCTTCCATTACTCTAACCCCCTCCTCCCTGAAGCCTGACCCTAAGACTCCCTTATTTATTTTATTTATATATTAACAGGTTTTTATATAGCGCCATCTGATTACGTAGCACTTCCTTGCAGCCTGACTCTAAGACTCCCTTCTCTGCAAACTGACCCTAAAACTCTCATCCCCACAGCTTTACCCTGAGGGCCCGATTCAATTGCTGGCGATATTTTAAAAAAGATTGCATTGGAAAAAATACGACGCCTTCGCCAGCAATTGAACGTTAAAAATTTGCTGATTCAATTATTTTTTTTACCGCTGCGGTAAAACAGCAGCCAGCCGTAAAAAAAAATTACGGAGAAAAAAAAACCTTCTTTGAACGTCGCAAATCACCACCTGCTAGCAGGAAGTACCCGGCGCTAATGACAGGTTATTGTCCAGTGTCTGAAATAACGTTCTCACGATATTTCAGACTGGCTAATATCCTCTCATTAGCGCCGGGTACTTCCTGGAGGTGATTTGCGACGTTCATAGAAGGTTTTTTTTTTTTTCCTCAGGCACCTGCGACTTCCTGCTAACAGGAGGTGATTTGCGACGGTCAGAGAAGGTTTTTTTATTTTACCTAGGCACCTGCGCAGCGGTCCCTGGCATCCATGGGCATGCTGATGCTTGTAGTTCTACAAGCATCAGCATACCCTGTTGGGGCACAAGATAGGGCAGCGTTAAAAATCTGCTCCTCTCATAGGGGCGGATTTTTTATTAACGCTATCGGTAAAAAAACGGCGTATTTTTAATGCAAAAAATAATTGAATAGGAAAAAAAATATCGCCTGTAATTTAAAAAAAAATTGCGTTAAAAATAGGCCGGCGAACGATTTTTAGCTAATTGAATCGAGCCCAGAGACTCCCTTCCTGGCTGCCTAAACCTAGGACTCCCCTCCCCAAAGTTTTCTGCTGTAATTTGAAAATATTATTTTCTTTACGGACAAGGCATCCCATTTTGACTCTACATGTCTATATGCTTTACCTGACTAGGGAATGCATGTATGTCCCTCGATATAATGCTTTGATAATAAAGGTCTTATTTTTGTGCATTAAAACAGTTTGCTGACTTGGGCAATGAGCCATTTTTGTGATTATTAACTCTTATATTTGAGTCATGCACATTAGTTGAATATTTCAACCCTTTACATGTGTGCTGACACACTTATTGGGCCAGATCCAGAGCTACGACCGCGAGCGTATTTACATATAGCCATAGTCATAAAAACACTGTTTTGGATGTTCTGCTTATGTTCTAATTACGGAAAAAGGGGCGTGCCAGCCATATGACACCCATAATTATGCTTCGGAGGCGGGGTGAGGCATTTAAACTGTACAGTATGGGTGTGCTTAGGTGCGTAAGTACATGTAGCCATTACGGCCGACCACAGTTACGCTTGGAAAAGTTAAGGTAGGGTTTGGCAAGTGTAAAACAGCAAAAATACATACGATCGAGGGAAGTGACTAGGGTATTGCTTAGTAATTATAAAAGCGTAAATACGCTATGCGTTGAAACGTAACCCGAGCGTAGGTCTGGATCTGGCCCATTGTCCATAGTTTTTTTGACTATTATGCCTCATCTTCACTTAACTGTACTTTTTTTTAACTACCTATATTAGTTTCTATGACTGTGCCCTTAACAACAAAGTTCATGTACCTTCTATAGAATGACATGATAAAGGTATACGTTAGAAATGAAATACTGTGTCAGATATCACCATGGGCTAAGTATAAAAGAATGGAAGACTGTTCTTGTCTAGTTCTAATAGTAGTGTGTTTTCAGTGCAAATGGAAATACTTGTTTTGTGTTTGCTTCTTATAATTTACAATCATAAAACAATATGTTATTAGTATTTTAAACATTCATCGCAAATCTATTATGGTACAATATAAAGTGTCACTTTGGACAAAACAGCTATTTATTGAGATGATGAAGCTGGATCTGTTATAAGTATTCATCATTCTCACCAAAACTGCAAAAGCGTTTGAAAACAACATCTATTTTATTGAATCTGATCACTTTGAGTGACAAGAAATTTCCCACATGACCTTTTAGGCTTGCCAGAAAATATTATGAAATGAATCAACATCTGATATTTTTAGATGACATTTTCCTTTTTAAATGCTTACTTTCCCTTCTGTTTTATCTCAATTTCGACCTTCTGTGTTTATTATAGGATTGCACCTATTGAAATAAAATGAAATGTAAACACATTCAGTGTCAATATTGCATTGATCAAATTGTCCATTTTAACTGGCATTATAAACAGATAAGGTTAAAGTTCACAGCAAATGAGGCAATTTGTTAAATCTGTATTGAAAAATTTTGAGGGTTAACAGATATTTATTTTTAGATGATCTTTACCTGACTTATATGGATGATTAAAAAAAACTTAATAAACAAGCCGGACTAAAACTTTTTTACATTGTATATATTAAATGGGAGGTATTATAAGAAATAATGACACACTCATACTTGACTGCAAACCAAGAAGTAATTAATATATAATTTTAAATTAAATAATTAATGTGAACAATTATTAATTTTCATTAATCAAAAGTTTACCTGTATTAGACATGATACATTGTTACATAAAACATCTGTAATTACCGGAGTTCAGTTAATTAAAACAAAAACAAAAACAGGACGTTTATTTATATAAACATTTTCTGTTATATCAATGTTAAGAACTGGGTTAAAGAACAGTTTGATTTTATGCCCTCTAGAACACTTTGGGCTGGATCCAGACTTAAGTAAGTGCTTGAAATTAAGGGCCTGATTCAGAGATCCGATATTAACGATAGTTAGGTGCGTATATTTAGGGTCGGATCGATTTTGCATCAACTGCGCACTTACGCCCGCCGTCCTAGCGATGGCAGGCGTAGGTCTGGATCAGGCCCAGAGAATCACGCCATCTACGTTGAAGATAGGGTCGGAAATGCCTTAAGGTCGGACTTGTGAATCGGTCGGGAACAATTGCGATCCTAAATCCAGCGGAAATCTACGAACCAAAGGATTTCCATAGAAATGGGCGGGGGGAGGCATTGAGATGAGGAAAAGTGGGCGTGCTTTCAGACTTAGAACCCTAAATATACGCAACTAATACACATAAGGTTGGAAGTGAGTGCGGCCAGATAGGGCAAGTCAATGCAGGTCTAACTTTAGGTCCGGCCGCTGTTTGCAAGGGGAGTGACTGTTTATTCAGTGGGAATTAACCTGCTCTGACCTGCCACTTAGATGCGTATATTTGCGATCCCATCGCCAACGGATCTCTGAATCAGCCCCTAAGAGAGGAAAGTTACTACTGGGCGAAACCATGTTTATTTCAATGGGAGTCAAGTTAATTATATTCTTTGCATGCAGGGATATATCTTTGAATTGCTTACTGCACACAGATACTGACCAGCCTTACTTTTACACTCTTATTTAGACTTGGGATAGGAAACATCACCTCTCAATTCTAATACTGTTTGCAACAGATTAAAAATGACTCCCCTGCAATCATCATGGCTTAGCCCAGGAGTAACTTTCCTTCCTGAATTTCAAGCACTTACTTAAGTCTGGATCCAGCCCTTTGACTGCAAAAACATGAAGAATTCAAGCGTATGAAATCAGCTGTACTGTATGTGAGGAAAGAAAAAGAATGAGGTAAATACCGGGGTTTCCAATTCAGACTTCCGATGGCGCTGCTTTCGATTCTCTACCCTTGCTTATATGGCCTTCTGAGAACTGATCCCTACCTCAAGATTCACATCTAAAATCTACACTTTTGTTGTATCTGTGAAAAAAGCGGAATATATACACTTCCTGCACCTAAGGGTTACAAGCTGCCCTCTGACTATTGTGAGGAGTGGCTCCACCTCCACCCCAAAGGTTGCAAAAAAAAAGAATACCCCCTTTTTTGTTACCAGTAGTCTGTATGAGAATATCACAGTCTTAAGGTGCTATCTTCCTCTAGAAAATAATCTCATCAATAAATCCACAATCACAGTATCTCGGTAATATATCATACTGTGCCCACTTGTCTTGTGGTAGACACGTATGTTGTGAGTGGGTAGTGAGACATATATACAGTACCAGTCAAAAGTTTGGACACACCTTTTCATTCAATGGTTTTTGTTTATTTAAATTATTGTAGATTAATACTGAAGACATCAAAACTATGAAAGAACACATATGGAATTATGTTGTCAACAAAAAAGTGTTAAACAATTCAAAATATGTTTTATATTTTAGATTCCTCAAAGTAGCCCCCTTTTGATTTGATGACAGCTTTGCACAATCTTGGCATTCTCTCAATCAGCTTCATGAGGTAGTCTCCTGGAATGGTTTTCCAACAGTTTTGACGGTGTTCCCAGATGTTCTGAGCACTTGTTGGCTGCTTTTCCTTCACTCTGCGTTGCAACTCATCCAAAACCATCCGCTCACCTTTTCTGTGTCTCACAAAGACACAGCGTTTGGAACCAAAAATCTCATATTTGGACTCATCAGAACAAACTACAGATTTCCACTGGTCTAATGTCCATTCCTTGTGTTTCTTGGCCCAAACAATTTTCTTCTTCTTCTTGTTCATCTTCAGTAGTGGCTTCTTCGCAGCAATTCAACCATGAAGGCCTTATTCACGCAGTCTCCTTTGAAAAGTTAATGTTGAGATTGTCTGCTACTTGAACTCTGTGAAGACTTTATGTGGGTTCTAATCTGAGGTGCTGTTAAGTACTGGTTTCTGAGGCTGGTAACTGTAATGAACTTATCCTCTGCAGCAGAGGTAATTCTTGGTCTTCCTTTCCTGGGGCGGTCCTCATGAGAGCCAGTTTCATCATAGCGTTTGATAGTTTTTGCAACTGCACTTGAGGATACGTTCAAAGTTCTTTAAATTTTCCATATCGACTGACCATCATGTCTTAAAGTAATGATGGACAGTTGTTTCTCTTTACTGAGTTGAGTGGTTCATGCCATAATATGGAATACAACAGTAGTCAAAGGGGTGTCCACAGTGTACTAACCCTACCTCTGCACAACACAACTGATGGTCTCAAACACATTAAGAAGACAAGTAATTCCACAGATTGACTCTTGACAAGGCACACCTGTTCATTCAAAACCATTCCAGGAGACTACTTCATGAAGCTGATTTCCCACATTGCCAGAAAAAGCCGGGGTTTTCATGAAAGCCGGCAATTTCATGAAAACCCCGGCTTTTTCATGGTAATCTGAACGGGGTATTACTAAGGTCGATGTTGGCAAAATCGCCTAAAGTCCCAGGACTTTAGCTGTTTTTTCACCATCGATGCATTTACTAAAGCCAAAGTCCCGGGATTTTGGGCTTTCTCATCAACAAATCGACCATGCTCGCTCTATTCTCCCTGTGCCGACTTTTCTAATGTAACCTATACAACACGGTTTATGCACTAAAGGCAATTTGACTAAATTGCCTCTAGTGCGATCCATGAGTGCAGAAAAAAAAATCTCCTCCCATGTGAGACGCTTTCCTAGAAAGCAACTCACACTTTATTAGAAAAACACATGTCAACATAGTTGACATGTGTTTTTCACTAAGTAAAAAAACACTATAAGCATTTTCCTATCACTTATCCTGCCGACGCATATACTACTATAAACAAAAGCATGTTAAACCCTGAATAAAATGTGTACAAAATGTCCCTTACTGTGTCGCTACAATATACTGGTGGCCACCGTGACTAAATGTACCCTAAAGTGTACGTTAGTGTAAAAATGTGTAATTAAATAATAAGACTGCATCCTCAGACATTTGGAACCAGAGCAAAAAAATGCATCAGCTCTGTATGAGCTCTAAAATATTATACAATTGATAAACTGTGTATTACATTAATTACATTTCTTAATAAATCATTATAAATAGTGATTGCATGATATTTTCAAACAATCATTAAGAATTAAAAATCACGTAGCAGAAATGCATTATTTTTTTTAGAATCAAACAAAAAACTTTTTGTATATTAACTTTTGGAAATGCAACTCAATGGGATAAGGAAAATTGCCTAACCTTGTGAAGTGAATGGCAGAATGATACTGGAGTGTTGTAATTCTCATGCACTACAGGAGGCATAGGGTTATCCAAATCCCACCGGCACTCAAATGAATTGATGAAATGACTAGGAAGGCCTAATTAAAGCTGTTCAGCTCAAATGTATTGATGTATTACATCTATTACGGCTCGGTTCAATAGGTCTCCCTGTGAATGCTGCCACAGCCTGTAAAGAAGACTAAACAAACAAAATAAATAATGCACAAAATAAGCAGCAACACAACCAAATAATAGATATATTGAAAAGTTTGGAGGTTTTTTGTATTTTATATATCCCATAAGATTATTGATGCACACATGCATTAATGTGTTTGTATGCATATATATCATTTATCTTAAAACAATAAATGATAAGTGTGTGTATCCACTCTGAATGCCAAAGAATGTAATTTATTATGTTTTATATCATTTTGAATAAGTTCTGTTAGTTATTAAATCCATTTTTTCCATTTTAGTGATGCCATGGGTGAGTGTAGTTTAATGGACCTGGGCATTGTTATGCAGGTGTGACACACCTTCAGGGGAGGTGTCAAGGGTTCCCTTATTTTTTTATTGATAATATTTATTTGTAAAGTATGAAGTGATCTAAATTTTCACATATAAAATTATGCATTACATAGTGACATATATTGGTGTGTTCAAACCACTGGGACATGACAGTGTCTCCTTGACCACCAAGGATAGGTGCCTAGCAGTTAGAAAGCACTAGGCCATCCCACTCACCAGATTCAAAATCCTTGTATGAAGCTGATAAACTCAGATCTTTCTGCAGAATTCAAAGATCTGAAAAGACCTTTTGGAGGAAAGGAAAAGGAGGTGGGGACCAGATAGGGTGAAATTTCCTGTAATATTCTTGATAGGAAACTATAGTATTGTATATTTCTTGGGATCTCAATTTCACTATTGAGGGTAATGTACTAACCTCAATATCCCAATAAGTATGCACCAAAACTTGATAGCAGAGACACAGAATGGATTGAAAATAAATATATAAAAAATAAACTGCCTTGGAACTGGTCAAAGAAGAGTCATGCGATGCGTTTCGTCCCTGCTTGGTGCTTTTTTAAGCATCCCAAGCAGGGACAAAATGCGTTGCAGGACTCTTCTTCTTTGACCAGTTCCAAGTCAGTTTGAATTTGGCATCCCCTTTACAACTATTATCACCTCAGGCATATGCTGATAACATCTTCTGTGCTCTGCTGCCACACTTCGGTTTGAAGATGCCCAACAAGCCGTTTCTTCTATTCAATCCTGCAGCCAGAGCCGCTGATCATCATCCACCTTGTTTCTGAGGCTACACCTGCTACTCTTCCTCCCAGCTAATATACAGACAGACAGCGCTAACTTACAACAGTTTCAGAGCTGGCGTTCTGTGGAACACAATCAACGTGTGTTGCCTCTCTGTTTACTCTGCTGTCGGCAGTGATACCATTGGATAGGATAGGAGAACCTTTGCTTCCGCTGCTGCTCTGTTGGGTGCGCGTCCCACATGTCAGTGCCAGATAGGCTGTTGCCCCTGTCTCCATAGTGACGCCTCTCCTACTCTGGAAGATGATCGGCTGCTGACCAATCAGAGGTCAGCAGTCTCTATTTCAAGCCGGCTCAGTCCCTCTGCAGGTACCGATTATAGCGTCTGTTAAATCAGCCTGTGACCTCCTCGTGATTCTTCCTAGTGCCTTTGCCTTGTGCTCTGTCCCACTGATTTTTGAGTGTCCTGTTCTTGCCTGCCTAGTTCCTTCCCCATTATTCCTCAGTGTTCCAGTCTCTTCTTTTCTCCTCCTTAGTGTTCTCTCCAGCCTCATCTTCCCCTGCCTTCTCCCAAGCGCCTGTTTGTGTTCCCCTTTTGGGGAGTCCTTTTGTTTTTGTGAGAGTGAGTGAGCGTTAGTCCCGGTTTGTTCTGTCTGTCCCTTGTTGGTCCTGTCTCTCCCCATTGAAATCTCTTGTTTCGTTTTACATTTGGTTTGGTCTGCTTAGGTCAGTCCCTTCTGGCCTTACCTGTTCTCGCTTTTCTGCTCTGACTATTACATACCTTTCTTCCTCCATCTTGGTTTCCTCCTTCAACTCCCGAGCGATGCCTCCGGGGTCCGCAAACTGCTAGGTGTCCTGCAGCCCAGACTATCCCCACCACTAGGGGCTCTAGTGAACACCAGGCTCTAGTTAGACTCTGTGCCCTGGTTAAGTTGCCCGTTCTTTGTAACAGTAGTCCAACCCACATAGAGTACATGTAAACAAAAAAGGGAAAAGAATTGGGCAATTGTAGGACACACTCAGAAAGTCCCTGAATAGTGATTAATAATGAATGTATATATGTATATATTTATTCCATAGACAAAAAACCTTGCAGTTTAACATGTCTGATTAAGGTTTCTTGCATTGACACAAAACATAGAAATCCTTAAAACTTTACCGTTAAAACGCCAAAAAGCAATGAAATTACGACATTAAGGCTGGAGTCTTAATTGACATGTTCGTTAAGCAATACAGACATGGTTTACCATCACATCCTGTGAATTAGCAGCTCTAACATTTTTAGCACTCCATGATAGCGCTAAATCTGCAGCTTACCATAGTATGTGATGGTATACCATGTCTGTATTGCTTAAGGAACACGTCCATTAAGACTCCAGCCTTAATGTAATAATTTCATTGCTTTTTGGCATTTGAACTGTAAAGTTTTAAAGGTTTCTATGTTTTGTATCAATGCAAGATCAGACGTGTGTGTGTGTGTGTGTGTGTATGTATGTATGTATGTA
>WWET01000514.1:113267-145927 GCA_011038615.1 Limnodynastes dumerilii
TCACATCCTATGGTAAGCAATACAGACATGGTATACCTCACATCCTATGGTAAGCTACAGATTCAGCACTATCATGGAGTGAGATTGCTAAAAATGTTTAGAGCTGCTAATTCACAGGATGTACCATGTCTGTATTGCTTATAAAGTGATGTGTGTGTGTGTGTGTATGTGTGTGTAAATAAGAACAAATAAAATTGAACCACCACCTTAACCTAACAAATATAAATTATCTACATTTCTACATTTCCTTAAACTGAGGGGCAACTCAGGAGTCAACTCCCTCACAGTCATCAAGATGTGAATAACTTCCTGCCTGCCACATAACCTTAATGACTGGTCAGGAAAGTCTGTGATTGCATTCTGTATGTCACAATTCCCCTTAGGTCACCCCCAGCACTGTCTTTGTAATAGAGGCCAAGGAAGACTGCATGACTGCTGTATGTCAGAGTTCCCCTCAGGTCACCCCCCAGTGCAGTGAATAAATTATCATATTGCTAGGAGACAAGAACTTCCTGCTCACACAGCACACAGCGATTTGGAGCTTTTATCTCTTTTATTACAGCAAACTGTAAGCTGAAGTTTTCACTGTGTCCCTCTAAAGCCAAAAACACCCCCCATCCCACCAGAAGGAGTTATTATAGCTGATTTCTCCTCCAGCACACCAGGGAAATCCAGGAAAATCTGAGTGAAGTGGCCATCTTACTCCTCTCATGTGAAGGCAGTATTAGTGCACCCAGCAAAGGGCTCTTACTTGACATGCGCAACATTATGAGCTGTTTGAACTCTCTCTGCTATCTCTATAATGCAGCACATTTTCCTAAATTGTAAAACACCTGTCAATTTCTATGAAATCTCAACCCTCAAAGGCACTCCCCAGGATCATCAGCTCCCTAACAAAACAAACAGCTAGTGAGTAGACACCCTCTGCACTGAGTTCTGCCTTCCCAATCATATTCTAATGTAATCAATGTGATGTGGCTTTATGAAAAAGGAAGTAGAAAAAAACAGCCACATTTTCCACTTTAACCTGTTCCAGTTTTTTTCATTTTTAATTATTTCACTATAAATTTTGGAATGCAGCACCAGGAGACAATTCTCCACAGACTGGTGAAAATTTCATCTTAATGCATAAAATACTTTCTGAGCTACAGCCCCTCAAACAACATTGCCCCCCCCCTCAGACACCATGCCCCCCTCTGACAGAAAGTCAATGGCAGAATGCTGTTTATTATAGTCAACCTTAATATAAAGGCATGACCGTGCCCTTATTATATATATATATATCAAATGTAGTGTGCACTCAGGATCTGTCCTTATAAAGTCTATAGCACTTTGGTCTATAACAGTTTTATGTTAGCAATCCACAAACTTTAAAAACACCAGGTCCTCCTTCAGAACTGCTGCTCCCCTTTAGTTTAGACTGGTTTTTTTCCGGTCCCAATGAGATCTATAAAGCAAATCAAAAAGGATGCACTTCATTGTGCAGTAAAAACACTCTAAACCAGTATCTTATCACATTCAGCGTACCATAAAATACTCTCTTGTCCGAGAATGAGAGATCAAGCCAATTATGGGCACAAATACAGGCTCAAATATAACGTCTCACGCCGGCTTCAGAGTTGTGTTTCATCCCCGTGGGACTTTGGGGATGAAATGCGTAGAGGATTCTGCCCAGGACACACACAACTCTGAAGCCAGTGTGAGAAGCTATATTTGTACCTGATGCGGTAATTGGAGCGGATCTTGTCTGTGTATAATCATATGTATGATTTCTCACTCTCGGATAAGAGAGTATTTTATGGTACGCTGAATGTAATAAGATACTGGATTAAAGTGTCTTTAAAATAAAGACTTTAACTTAACTTACTGCACTATTGAGCACTATGGACTGGACCAGGACTAGACTGGACTTGACTTGCCCTGTTGGACTAGAACTGTAGTGGGCTTGGATCAACTTGGTCTGGACTAGACCAGAACTGGACTGGACTTGACTTAACCTTAACTGGACCAGGACTGGACTGGACTTAACTTCACCTGAATGGGATCAGGACTGGACTGGACTTAACCCGATCAGCTAAGGTAAACAACAGCAGCGCTTTACAACAGGAACCAGGCACCTTCAATGACCAAATTGTTCTGGCACTGTGTACACAGTGCTCCAGTTTTAAATAGTGCGCCCTAGTACTGGATTGGATTGGATGATTGGAACATGTGATCCCCTGGGCTGGATTCCAGTTGGCTGCAGCATTTCATGTGAGAAGATCCAATATAACGGCACCTATGCATTGGAGAATGTCAGTGTTTGGCGTCAGGAAACAGAGGGCAGCCATGCGTGGACACTGGACAGAAGGCTGTCACTATTGCGAGTGTCACATCCTTGAGGATACAGAGCGAGCACGGCTGGAAAGAGTTGCCAATAGATGGCCTCTCACACAGTAAGTCCTGTGTTTCATGACACCCTTAACTTGAACTACCATTTGGTTAATATACTATAACAAGGGTATAATATTTCCCTTAATAACGGAAAGGGATAGAGAAATCTTCTCTTTTTGTTTTTTGTATTATCAGAGTCCTACCAAAAAACTGAGCTCATATAAAGGGGATTGTTGTCCCAAATTATAAATAAAAGCACCCTTTAGTACTTACTGTGCATGCGCTCGGCAGATGTTACGCAACGAAATTCAGAGCGTTTGGGCCTTGAGCATATCGGCTTCGTAGGAATGCACGAAGGGGCGTGCCAGCCATACAAAACCCATAATTACGCTTCAAGGGCGGGGTGAGGTATTTACATCGTACAGTATGGTTGTGCTTAACGTCGTAAATATGCAAGGAGCCTACGGACGCCCGCGGTTACGCTCAGAAAAGTTAGGGCAGGGTTTGTTTGGCGTAAGACGGCATAAATACGCTACGCACAAGGGCGTTTCATGAGCGTAGGTCTGGATCAGACCCATTCACACATGATCCCCCTGCAATATTTTTAAATTGCATTTTTTTGTGTCTTGTTATTCACAGATTCATTTAGTTTATGTTTTTTATATTTTGCTAGCATCCTGAGTCATTCTCTTCACATACCCTGTTTTATATAAACTGAGTCTGAGAACCACATTTAGTTAACACTATGTATTACACAACAACCCCCTTTCCCCACGTATGCCTGTGCCATGGTGCTCGTCCCTAAGATAACTAAAAACAAAACTCTGGGGTTCCTAGCAGTGCCCTGGATAATAGGTACTTAATTCCTGGAACTCTATGATATAATTTTTAAATAGCTAACTAGTTATCTGTATGTTCATTAAAATGGGAAAGTACGCAAATGTGATGGCATTATTATGTGTTAAATCACTCCTTTCACATGCTGCATTTATATTAAACAAATGATTATCAGGATACTGATGCCAGAGACTATGCTATCACCGTGCACATCCCCGCTGTCCTCTGATTTCCTGTCACACAGGCAGACCAATAGCAGCAACACAACTATATTTTTATTTTGTATGAAAAGTAAACAGCCCTCAAACATTCAGGATGAAAAAAGCATAAAGATAAGTCCCAAACACACCAGCGGGTCTTTAAAGTCCAAATTGTCTATGTCCACTAGTGCAATGGCCTTGATAAATGTAATCCTTGCTCCTCTGAGTGTCTTTTTGATGGAGCGGTCTTGGTTACAAAAGTACAGTTTACAGTTCTGGAAAGAGCCCAAACTCTTGCAGCCAAAACATCCAGATGCAGCATGAAGGTCCTGGTTGGAGATATACAACTCCAAACACCAGGTTCACAGTTCACTTCAACTGTAATTCACTCAAACACTGCTCACCCTTTATACCCTGGACACATTTTCATACATTGGGGACAGCCCTTTGCAGTCTTGTCAGACAAAATTTTATCAGCTGTTTAAGGACGGCACATGCTGAAGCACTTCCATTACTCCTGTTACAATGTGGGCTTCTCCACCCATCTCCCCAGATGGACCCCCATATAGAGAAAGGCCTTGACGGTGGCTGGTGGCTTATCGCATATTTGCGCAAATATGTGTAAAAAACATTTCTGTGTTTTATTTTACATATAGAACAGTATAGTTTGTTACTGGTTTATGGTAGTGTGCTGGGGCTCTTTTTTCCCTTTGTTTCTGTGGCTAGCAGATTAACCCCTGCCTTTCATGCACCTGTTCACATTTACCTATAAATTGATTGAGCAACCTCCATTCTGTGTTTATACAAACTGATCTGGGGCTGCAGCGAAACAGTGAGATGTAATTTATCTCTCCTTACTTCCCCCTGAAGTCACCCATGATCCCGAACAAGTAAGGACTGTGCCAGGGACAGACTGATCTTGGGCTACAGGGAAGTAGTAAGATCCTGTAGCTTTTTTCTCACTTCTTCCCATTCAAAAGTTTTTTCCCTGCATCCCTAGGTAATCCCCTATGTGATGCTGCCTGGTTATAGGAAACAATCTCCTCCTGCAGCAGATTGTCAGAGATCTTCTCCATGATTTTCCCTGACTTCATCACTGCTGTAAGGGTACCTAGAGGTAGCATTACTAAAGCAACAGCATCTCCCTCTGCAATTGCATCTTCTTTTCTCACATGTTCTGACTGAACATCACTCTCATTGGTAGAGACAGGTAATTCCCCTTTAAACATTTTTAAGAACATCACAACAGACCTGCACATCCTCTTTTTGCACTCTCAATGAGCCCCTAGAAGTCTCTGAACCCTTTCGTAATTTTAAGATACTGCAAGAGTGTGTCATGTCACTGTAACTTTCTATGTGGATCTGTTCATCTGTGAGACAGTAAAATGGAAAAACCTCACCCTGTTCCTCCTCAGGTATTGGGGTAGCAGATGTACAGGACCTCTCTTCTTTAGCCTCCCCCAGCATAGCAAACTGGGCAGCCTTGGGTGGTGGCAATCCCTCAGCAGTGACATCTCTGAAGTCCCGCTGACATTCAATCACCATGTCCCCATCATCCGGTTCTGCATAGGGGAATATATAAAGCAATTCTGGGCAGATGCCTAAGAATTCCCCTGCACCCGTAGGACTAATTTACAATATTCCTCCAATAAAATTTTGTAATTTTGTAAAAGTGCATTTCATTCTCTCACCACTAGTGACTGCTCTACAGTGTCCAGTTTCCCAGTCTACCCCTAACTACCACAAAGGACAGTGATAATAAGATAAAATGTCAGTCTGCTCTGTCTCAGTGTATGCTAAGCTCACTTTTACCATCTGCTAACATTTGTGCCATTTACATGGTTGATACTAAAATAATGCATGCTGATTAAATCTGTAATACTCTAATAGGAGAATCACAACTTCATAGTATATGTAGTGTAGTAAAATATAAGGCACTTCTCTGTGGTATAATCTAACAATATAGTAAAGTAGGTTCTAAGCACTTTAGCTAGTAAGTGTGACAGTGTGTGACAGTTTATGTCAATCAACTAGCACTGGTTGTAGCACTAAGCACCTTCTACTGCTTTTCTGTTGATGCTTATTAGGATTGTCATGGAAAAGCAGCCTAATCCTGCTATACATTTTTTAGCAGCCACTGCAATTTTCAGGTAGCATTAGGTTGTAGTGCTGCATCAGATCCAGGTCTAATGCACCAACCTAAAGTGCCCTTATCATCCTATTGATTAATTAGTCCCGGTTTACTAACAATTTAGGTATACAGTTGGCTACCTAATATTTAATGGTCATTTAGGCATGTTTTAGATGTCACATAATTGGCAGAATTATAAATGTATTAATGACCTGTGGTCCTCAGTTATAAATATAATATATAATAGGGAAAAAAAACAATGTAGCACTATATATGAGTTAGGTACCAGCTACATGTATAGTTTAAGATTAGTTAAAAATCAAATAATTAGATTAATTTCTATGTGGAAACACATGGAGGTGGGAGCTACAAATAACTGTTAGTTATTATCATAATAAGCAAGTGACAACAGGCTGTCAGGTAAAAAAAAATATTTTGTTTATGAGTGAAATATAATAATGTTCCGATGCTATTTTAATATAAAAGATAAAAGTATGAAATTAATTGCATACAATTCTAAAAAAAAATTAATAGAATTTTGAAAGTTATTTATTCATATATTTTATTTCTCTTGTTCCCAAAATAATTTAGATTTATTAATTAATTTGTCTCCTTGTTTCATTTTCATTTAATTTCACATTCACATCACTTTTTATCCTTTTTTTCACTACTAATTTGAAGTTGTAAAATACCACAAAGTTGATTGCATTTTAATAAAATTGTTGTTGTTGTTGTTGTTGTTTTTTAATAGTGGTGTCTATATAGAATGCAGTTTTATAATTGTCCTATTTTTTTTAGTACAGTTCCCCTTTCTTTGAAACCTCTAGACCTCTGAATTCTTATCTATGTTTTCTCTACCACATTTTAGACCCACCAGCTCATACTTGTTCAGTAGTTACATAATATTAGGGTTTAATTTATATTTTTTTTTTCTCTATGCCTCTACCTGCTTTTACTTAACTGCTTTTTTCCATCTGTGATTTGATTTCATTTATCAGGATCACTAGTTGACACAAGAAGTAGTATGTGGAATGACAATATTCATTGTCATGTCTCTTTGTCGTGGGGCCGACACTGATATGTCAGAGCTGTGACAGAGAGCTATTGTAAAGGGCAGGTGATTAGGTGGTCCACCTGCAATGTAAAAGACCCTGAAATGGCGAAATAATAAAGGTTATATTCCACAAAATGAGGAATGAGGGTTATGATAGTGGCACATCCAGGTGCTGAGTCTGGTTTTCACTGGAGCCAATGATGGCGGGGACATGCTTGGCTGCAGATAACTAGCAGGTCACGACCCCCAGTGATAACCCCCAGAGGTAGATTTAAGACTGCGTGTACGCAGACTACGTAGCAAAATGCTATGTAAATAGTGTACAATAATTACTACGCATGCCCAGTAACTTCAATCGGTTAGTTACGGACAGACGGGCACAGAAGACGGAGGTCTGAATACGGGCCCTTATCTGTAACTTTACTTTATAACTACTTGTTGTACTTTTAAAATAAGATTTATATCTCCAATAGTAGAGGGGAGCATACCTAAATTGAAGAAATTATAAACAGACCAAGTAAAATATATCAGTTTCTTTATCTAACATAACACATTTATCCACTCATGTCCTCAATTGTTAAATATGTCCATAAACACTCATGTGTGAAAGAGAATCAGTCATTAAACATCTGTTAGTGGAATGTTGCTTGTTAATCACCGATTACTGCCATTCTGAAATCTGGGATGTGGCTTCTTACAATATCTATAAATTTATTTCAAACAACAAGGCATCCTCATATCTTTTACTTATTCTTTCATTTTTTTTATTTACATGATATGTTTTCTTACTTCAAGCATGTTTTGCACATCATTTAAAAGTACTGACTTTAATAGATGTATATTAAACAAGAGAAACTAATGCAGGGCATTTTCTTGAAAGCTGAATTTGCAATATAGCATGATTATAAATGACTGAATGTGTGCCTTTGGTTGTTGTCAAGTTCTTATGTCAAAAGCGGCCATTCATCATCCTACAAACATCTGACATTAACAGAATAGAAAATGACTGATGTATGACTAAACAGAGCTTGGAATGCCAAGTCCATTACTTCCTTAAAGACTTGTTGTGCCTTGCCATTAAGGACATAACCTTATGGTTAGGAATTTCCATGTTACTTTATATACACAAAAAAAGACTGCATTTTCCTGCATAGAATGACCAATCAATGCCAACCCATATTAATACTTCTCCGATATCTTTTTCGAGCTCATAAAAAGTGTTTTATCAGTGGAGTGAAAATAAAAATATGCACAGTTGTTGATATTTTAATCAAATTATTTTCTATTTAGCAAATAATTTGTCCTTTAAGTGAAGGGTAGATTAGTTAGGATAAGACTATTCCCTGATCTAGCTAAAATGTCAATGTGCCATTTTCAGCTGTGACAGCTTAAATTAGATATAAAGAGAGTTCTAAACAAAACTTGAAAGTATCTTCTGATGCTCAAAGTCTGACATATATTTCACCATAGAAAATTACTTGATCTCATTATATCCTTAGATATAACTTTATCAATTCTTTTTTGCTAATATTAAATTGGCTTGGCAGTTAAAGGAAGGCTGTCAAGCCATGCGGCTGCCTTAGTGTATAAAGTTAAAGTGAATAGGTTTAAGTGGAATAGAGAATTCTAGTAGGATTTCAGAGTTATACCGGACGTAAAAAAATAACACCAAGGGAAACAACATATCACTCATCTCTGCTTCTAAAGGACTGCTTTTCCATCAAACATCACTAAAGTATCTTACTCTCCACTTCAAACACCTGCTTATCCTAGACTTTCCTTCTGGATTTCCCTGCCAGCACATTGCAGTAAGCACCCATTCTGTTTGGACAACATTTTACACCAATATTATTTTGCTTCTATGTCCATTCATTTTAATTATGTCTGCATTTTCATTTTGCCTTTTTATCTCTGTTTTTCCTATACTTACAAATTATTTTAGTTCTCATCATAACATCCCTTACTCCAGGGCCATTTTAAGAAGGGGTCCTTGTGCAGGATTTGTACATGCCCCCCCATTTACCCTGAGACAGGACTATCCCGATTCACGGACCTCAAAATGGACAGGGCCTAACTGTGCTTTAAGCCCCACCCCCTTTCTGGCCTGAAAATCGGGACAGTCCAATTACAGGGGAAGGGGGGGCTCATTCAGCATCTATTTCTTTCCTCTGGAAGGTCTTAGAGGGAAGAAATAGATGTTGAATGGCCCCCCCCTCCCCTGCCAACCGTGATATGGGACTTGGGTGCAGGATGAATGCCACAGGGCCCCTTTTCTTAGGGGCCCGTGTGCACTGCACACCCTGCACCCATTATAGATATGCCTATGCCTTACTCCCCCTACATCACATATTGGCCCAGCTCTGCTCTACACTCCACTCATTAGCACACATGAACTCTTTTCCTACCTTAAATGTTTCTCTCTCATATCCTCCAAAAATTCACATTATAAAGTTCCCTAGATAACACAATCTTCTTATATATTTTTCTCTTTGTCTTTTAGCTTGTTATATATCTCCAAATCCAGGTCCTCTCTGCATTCAGGACACTATAGAAATCCAGACAACTTTAAACACATTACCTGTCTCCCATCACTCTCAAAAACCCTCATTCCAACCTCATTCACTTCCTTTCGTCATACAATTTTCTGGATCCTCTTTAGCTAGGCTTTGTTCCCAATATTCCACCAAAACTGCACTGACCAGAGAGTCAATGATTTAATCACTGTTAAATCTAAAATGTCACTATTCTCTTCTAATTCTTCTGGATCTGTTGGCTGTCTCTATTTAGAATGGCAGCCATTTTAGAATTTTTTTAATGCCGATTGACATACTCAACCATTCATTTCGATGCAGACCTGTCACTAGCTGAGTAACCTCTCCAGGGACATTTAGTCTTGGGGGGAGTTAGGGTTAGACTCATAGGAAGGGAGGGTTAGGGTTAGGGCTATAGAAGGTGAAGGTTAGGGTCAGGTTGTGGGGAGGGGGAATTTAGGGTTAGGCTATACAGAAGGGAGAATTAGGGTCAGGCTGTGGAGAACGGAGGGTTAGGGTTAAAAGTAGGGGAAGGGTTGAGGTAGTGTTTAACACTTCACTATCGTAGCACCATGTTCGGTGCTCTGGGAATCAATTATTATGCAATCGAAATAGGGCCGTTTTAAGCGTGGACCCACACCCATTTTTTACACTGTTGACCATTCTCTTCTCATACAAATGTTACATTCCCCAGGTATTCAGGACATTTCTCTTTCCTAGTTCACATCTTACTTATCAAATTCCTTCACTTCTCTGGATCCACCTGGATCCACCTCCCTAGCTCCTCCCCTATCCATTAGAGTATCACAAGGCTCAGTGTTATTGCTCAGTTCTATCCTTACTGCTTCCCTTGGACAGCTAATAAAGTCTTTTGGATTTCAGTACTACCAATATGCCGATGGTACACAAATTTACCTATCCTCTCACCAACTGTCCATGCCCATGTAACTAAATGTCCCTCTGCTATTTCAACTAGGATGTCCTCCTGCCATGTCAAAATTATTATTTCAAAAACAGAACTAATAATATTTCCACCTGCCAATAAAAGCAACCCCCTGGTCTCTCTACTGCTGATCAAAAAAACAATATCTACTTATAAAGCTTGATACTTAGGTGTAACCCTTAACTCTCCATTGTTACCCACATAAAATCTTTTTTTAAATCTTGTTATGTACATCAAAACAACATTTCCAGAATGTTTAAATACCTCACACAAGACACTTCAAAAATGCACATTCATGCATCAATAATCTCCCAAATTGATTATTATTATTATTATTATTATAAATTGTCCACTTACAGTCTATTTTGCATGTAACAGCTGTTACACGCTGTCAGGGTAACTGACAGCATTCAACTATTTACTGTCACATTGTGGTCTTTAAGACCTGGCTTCCCTGACTCTCTACTCTGTCCGGGCGTGTGTCTGCTTACAGGATCTAAATTGGCGGCAGGAACTTCAAATAACTTCTCCTGTGTGTTCCTCACCACCGGTAATAGCATCTGGTTTCCAGCGTCTAGCCTGCTGTTCTGATTATGTGCCTCTGTCTGGCATCTGCCATCCTCCATTCTCCGTTTTTACCCCTTCCTCTCTCCTGGTCCTCAAAGTGTCCTGTTTAGTTTGTCTATGTGTTTGTGTATGCTGGCGGTGTTTCACTTCAGTGGGAACTGACAGTCCTGCTTCCCGTCTCTCGGAGTAAGAGTCGCATTCATCTGACTCCAGCCCCATTCTGAGTTTACCATCTGTCAGAGTGTGTGTGCTGTGTATTGAGCTTACTCCAGCAGCTCTCTGTATCTCCAGCTCCCTTCTGAGTTCACCACCTGTCAGAGTGTGTGGGCTGTGTATTGAGCTTACTCCAGCAGCCAGGGGCGGCGCGATGTGGTAAGCGGGGTAAGAAGGGCGGGTGGGCGCCAGGCTACATAGGCGTTCACACCCCCGCTCCCCACTCCTCAGCACCGCTGTCTGCTTCCATGAACGCAGCTTTTAAACATTGCAAGGTGCTCTCCCCATTCTGGTGAAAGTGCCTTACAATGTTAAACAGTGGTGCTCATTCCCTCCAGCCCTCCTCCTGTGGCTAAATGAATGACGCTGGCGTGATCTAAGGTCACGGCGTTATTCACTTCAAGGCCAACCACAGAGGAGAGCTGAGAAGGCTGAAGGTGAAAAAACTGAAAAGGTAAGTAACATGATGGGTGGGGGCTGGAGAGACATTATTGGTAAAACTGAGGGCACGAGAAATGATGGTGGATCCTGGGAGGACTGGAGACACTTTATGGAGAATACTGAGGGCTGGAGATGTGATGCAGGATACTGGGGGACTGCAGATACATGATGGGGGGACTGGAGACACTTGTTGGAGGATGCTGGGGTGCAGGAGACATGATGGGGAATACTGTGGGACTGAAGACACATGATGGGGATGCTATGGGGCTGGACACTTGATGAAGTATACTGGAGGACTGGAGACATGATGGGGAATACTGAGTGGCTGCAGACATGATGGGAATACCGGGGAGTCTGAAGAGACATGAAGGACACTGGGGGCTGGAGATATGGGGACACTGGGGGGCTGAAGAGACATGATGGGGGATACTGGGGGACTGGAGACAAGATGGGGGATACTTGGGGGTTGAAGATATTGTGGGCTGGAGAGACATTATGGGGGATACTGGGAGCTGGGGAGACGAATGATTAAAATATATAGTCACTATTGTTTGGCTGTTTTTTACGCACGAATTGTATAGCGTAGACTAGAAAACTGTCTGTATTTTATAGTTGGTACTATGATTTGCATTCTTTAATTACTGTTATGCTTACGATAATCTAGGATAGTTATAGGTGTTAAATTGTAAACAGAAGGATGCAAATTTAAAATTTGCAAGGGGGGTTACAAACACCCTAGCACCGGCTCTGCCAGTGCTCTGTATCTCCAGCTCCATTTTGAGTTTACCACCTGTCAGAGTGTGTGTGCTGTGTATTGAGCTTACTCCAGCAGCTCTCTGTTACATCCTGAGTTTACCACCTGTCAAAGTGTGCATATTGTATACTTACCTCGTCTATCCGTTTCCGTGGTCTGGCAACTTTCTGGGCATAACATTAGGGAAGATCTTTCTTGGTACATTTGTTGTGCAATTGGGTTTACTCAGGGCATACCATTAGGGAAGGTCATTCCTACCTATCCATCAGCAGTAACTCTCTATACCTCATGCTTACCTCTGGTTCCTGCTCTTTTGGTATGCTTGTAGTACAATTAGGTTTCTGCTCCTGTTAGCGGCCTGCCAGTTATCTCCAGAGACCGTCACCGGGGGCCACGACCTGCTGGGTGTCCTGCAGCCCAGACTATCCTCACTATCGGAGGCTCTAGTGAAAATCAGGCCCAAGTTAGACTCCGCTCCCCGATGTGGTACCTGGTTACCCGTAACAACAGCTAGACTGATTTTTCATGCAAAATGCTCTTCTAGAGCTGGTTCAGTTTGTCAGTCTCCACATTGGTCGCTTGCATTTTATAGGATCAAATACAAAATCCTTACAAAGTCCTCAACAAGACTACACCCACATACATATCTTCTCATATTCATCTCAAGATATATTCCAGCTCGCTCTCTCAGATCTTCACAGGACATACAGCTCTGCTTTACAGCAAAGAAATGCTCTAATTCACAGTTACAGTACTAATCCTGGGTTGCACCTACTTTTTGGAATAAGCCCATTAAGGCTATCCTCTACTCTCCAAGCTTTCAAGCGCTCCCTTAAAATTCACCTATTCAGATAAGCAAATTCCCCAACCTACTTTTTAACATTTATCAGCCATATTTACAACTATTTTGCTATCGGGTTTTCCTTTCTGTTACTTGATTAACACAAACATGTCAACTTTTTCTTTCCATACAAAAATTACCCTCAGTCCTTCTACTGCTGTGTGACTGAATCATACAGAACACAGAGCACTTTTTACCATACAAGTTGGCAGGTCCATTATCTGACATTTAGCACTTGCCCTTATCTATCATATGTCCTATAGCATGTAAGCTTGCGGACAGAGCCTTCTTACTGGACTAGGACTTATTTGTGGGTGCACAGGTTTCTTCCACACCCTAAAAACATGCTGGGAGTTTACTTGGCTAATGACAACCTAACCCAAGTGTGTGTGTGTGTGTGTGTGTGTGTGTGTGTGTGAGTGTGTGTATATGTATATATGTGTAGAGAACTTAGAATGTAGCTCTAATGGGATTGGGGCTGATTTGAATGTGAAATATTCTCTGGCAAGTGCTGCAGAAAATTGGTGGCACTATATAAATAAGCGTTAATAATAATAATAATAATAATAATAATAATAATAATAATAATAGCAGTTCTATTGTCATATTCATACACTTTTATTAACTTAAATATAGAAGGAAAAAGGTAATATGTTGAAGAGAGGTTAAAATAATTATGGGTGTAGCTTTTCTTTATTTTATTTTTATTTTTTTAATTATGTAGTTCACAAAGCACAAATATTATGCTAAATTGAAAGATTGGTAAGATTTCTTCTCCATGGCACCTGATTAAAAGGGCAAAAATAGGATAAGGATGATAAAATGGTTTTTGCAATATCGTTATCATTATTGTACAAAGCTATTGTTCTCTGTGCTCTCTATGCTCTGTTCTCTGTCTATTGTGATGTTGTGTTAAGGGGCCATACTTAAAAGCGTTAGGTCAGCCTTAATAGAGTAAGTGATTGTCACATGCAATTTCATAGAAGACAAGGAAAAGTGAAATAGAAAAAAATCTTTATTTTCCATTTTTGTAACATATACAATAGCAACTATTATTATTATTATTATTAGTATTATTGATTTTATCACTTTATAAAATAATACTCTGTAGTCTTAATTTTGTACTTCAACCCTTTTGTTTTAAAGCTCTCTATTACTAACATATTTCATAAATCAGTAGCTTTATGTATCCTGTAAGTATCTCCACATAGGTTAATTACATGTCCTCAGTGTAAATTCAATAACTGCTGATGCCATCTGATATTCATCTGTGCTATGTAAACACAGATGTGAGAGAGTCGCCTATCTGGAAGCCTATGATCTTAATGAACAAATGTTATAAATGAAATCCACTGAAAATATAGATGAGATAAATGTACACTGGTAAGAGCCAGCACATAGGAGACTTGAAACACAGGAAAAAAAAATCTTGATGTGTTTAGCTGACTCACAGTTTAAAGAACATGGGAGCTTAGTATTGATTAAGTACGCAGCAAGAAATGTTTCAGACTTGCTACTATTGGTCCTGACTGTTCTCATGTAGTCTTGTTTCCGCACTATACTTTTGAAAGCAACTTCAAAAAATTGTTTTCAGTAAACAAGAAAACAAGAGTGTTGAGAAGTCCTGAAAGGAACAGTTGAAGGATGTTCAATTTTTAGTCAATAGCACCATAAAGTGTAAATAGTGTGCTGTCTTCTAAAACAGTATTACGGTTTATGACGGGAACCTTATCTGCAGCTAATACTTATAGCCCACTTATGCACATAAAATATGTAAGTGGGCTGTATGGACTGGAGGGCACGTGCACTTAGCTCCATACGATAGTATTTAAGAAGAAAAGGACTGTGCTTCCTCTCAGCATGCCAAAGTGGGCAGGGGGAAGCATTATAATTTTACAATGTGGGTGTGATTACCTACTTACAAGCGGACCAGCTGTCGAACAGACCGCTAATCTGCACGAGTGAATTAAGGCTGCCTTATGGTAGCGTAAGTCACACATTTTATGCTCGAGAGAGGGGAGTGACAGGGGGAGTGTATCATGGTTAATGGGTTCTGGGTATTTGGGTTGTATTACAGGTGGTTGGGTAGTTAAGGCTAAGAGGTAAGGTAAGGCTTTCACATAGAGGATACAATGGAGAGTAGAGATGCATAAAATAATGTACCTGTTCATTCAGAATCACAGGGTTCTATACAGCGCAATCCTTAAATTCAGACGTAAAGTATAACACAGTGTAATATGGATAATAATCTCTGAGACAATTGCAAATAAAGCCCACAAGGCTGTTGAACAGGCTATCAGTGGCAGAGTCAATGGTAATCAGAATCACAGAGGAAACTGTAAATAAAGTCCACAGAGCAATTGCACAGGGTATAAATAATTGTAACACTAATAGATCAGAGTCAAAGAGGCAACTGCTAATAAAATCCACCAAAGCTGTTACTGAGTCAGAGGCTGGCAAAAGCAAAATCAATAGGCATCACAGAAGCAACTGCAAAGAAAATCCACAGAAGCAGTTGCTTAGGGTTTTCAGAATACAGGAGCACCATAACTTGCTAAATATATTAAGATATAAAATACAGATGGAATGCACAGACTTGTGCGTCTGAGAATCAGGTGATTATGCAAGATTTGTAGTGTTAATAAGTAAACTTGTAGTTTGCATAACATGTAGAGCACTGCAAACTACCTGTCTGCTCATTCACTTTGCGAATCCTGCATGCTCACCTGAAAAATGCTAGTCAGCTCATGAATTTGTAGCATTAATAAGCAGACTAATAGTTTGCAGGACTCATAGAGTTATTGAGCTAACTTAGAGTTTGCAGGACTCATGGGGCGAAATCCAGATCAACATGGAATTTGCACACAAAATATATATATATCTGGATATGCCACAATGCCTTTTTTTTCTTATTCTATGTTTGCAAACGTTTATCCTATGGTTTAATTTAAATGATCCATTAAATAAGGGAATCACCCCCTATATTTTATAATGAAAAATAATTATATTGGACCGGATTCACACCTAAGAAGTTGCTGCTTCTTAGGTGTGGATTTTTAGGTATGGAGTGACTGCGCATTTGTAGTCATAAAGACTATGCAATGTATGTAGTGGTTATGTACGTAAAATCACTACATACCAGTAGTGTATACCAGATCCGCTACAGTACATAAAATCACTACATACCAGTAGTACATAACAGATCCGCTAAAGTACGTAAATTCACTACATACCAGTAGTGTATACCAGATCCGCTACAGTACGTAAATTCACTACATAACAGTAGTGCATAACAGATCCGCTACAGTACGTAAATTCACTACATACTAGTAGTGCATACCAGATCCTGCCGCACCTAACTTACTCTTAATTGTGAATACGGACCATTTTCTTTAAGTACAGGATACTTTTCTAAGTGTAAATACATTTAGACTGTGCATATGATATTGTAATTGTGTTCCATTACACTTCTTCCTGTCTAAAACTTCACACTCCTCTACCTGGTTACACTCCTTGATATATTTGAAAGGTGCTTTCATATCCCTCCTTTCCATCTCTGCTTCTAGATAAACATTTTTATTTTTGCTAATATTTCTTTGTATATTTCTTTCTGCTACTAATTCCTCTTCCCATGCAACCAAACATCTGAATTGCCTTTCTCATTGCTTTGTTACATTGTTTGAATATCATTAAAACACATGACATTTTAACGCCTAGATTGGGGTATTTGGCCCCAAAATGCATGATTTTGCATATTTTTGCATTAAACTGCAGTTGCCACCCTCTTGACCATTCCTCTAGTCATAACCCTCCTGGTGTGTCTACCCTGTATATGTGACTGCTTTTATCATTTATTTTATATAGCCCTAAATCTTATATTTATACTTTTATTATTTACATTTTTTGTGCCATGGATCTACCATTCTGAACCCTTTTTTTTGTGCCCCATGCCATTTTGATTAAATAAAAAGTAAATGTATTTTTTATTAGACTGTTATTGTGCTTACTGTGATTGTGCTTACAGTCTCTTTCATCTGCATCCAAAGTATCAGAAGGACATAACCTTTAGTCTAAGATCATGCAATCTGTTTACTTATATTAGGCTTCCGATGATATTGAAACATTTATTAATTTAATAATGATGTTATCAAAAGAGTCTTATATGTAAATAAAATGTATTGAAAAACATGTAATTTTTTAAGCTTATATTATGGCATATAGACAAATACTCTTGTAGTTAACATTTCCATATTTATTGAACAAAACACTTACCGATCAATCATGTCAATAAATCTGATATACTGCATCAATAAATATTTTATGTTTCATATGAATCTACTTGTACAATGAAAATATCAAGTTAGAATTATAGCTTTATGTAATGTTTCTGTTTTTCTGTGTGTATTTGATCAGATTCATACCATACTGACCTCAACGCCATCACATGAGTGTGATCCTTATAAATGTCAAAGCAGCACACAATATATTTTGAAATACAGTTGTGTTCCTCTTGCAGCAGAAATTGATCTGTCGCATATATTTAAAAGATTGTCCATCACAGTGCCTCTATATTGGAGGAGAAATCTTTACAGTGATTAACTGCATGCACATTGATGAATATCGGAATAATTTGAACATATCTGTGTATGTTCTATTAGTAAGCCTGGTGGGTTGTTACTGATCTATGTAGCAGCCCATGAAAACAGTGATTTCCAATCAGGGCCGCCATCAGGGGGGGACAGCTGGGCCTCTTGTCCCGGGCCCTGGAGCTGATGGGGACCACAGATACCTACCATAGGCTCTACAGAAGCAGGTATCGGCAGTGTCTTACCACCGATACTTGCTGTTTAGAGCTGTACAATAGCGAGCCAATACGCAGATAAAACCTTCCCTGCGTACTGCCCGCTGGTAACTCAGTTTCGCGGCAACCCCACCTCCATGTGACATCACAGATAACGTCCCATAGCGGGTGGGCACAGATGATGTTCCCTGGGCCTCAAAATATCTGGCATCGGGCCAATAGTTTCCAATGATGGGCTGGATCCAGACTTAAGTAAGTGCTTGAACTTAGTTACTCCTGGGCTAAACCATGTTGATTGCAGGGGAGTCATATTTCATCTGTTGCAAACAGTATTAGAGTTGAGAGGTGATGTTTTCTATCCCAAGTCTAAATAACAGTGTGATAGTAAAGCTGGTCAGTATCTGTGTGCAGTAAGCAATTCAAAGATATATCCCTGCATGCAAAGAATACAATTAACTTGACTCCCCCTGCAATCAACATGGATCCAGCCCGATGTGCGTACATTACCAGCTAAGCCAGAATGCAAAGTTCAAACTTATTTTTTTTACATTTTAATTATAAAATTGAAAAAACAACAAATGCCAAAGAATCTCAACATGTTTGCTCAGACTTGGTCAAAACCTGCTTGCTTTAGGAATTTTTTTTTTTTTTTTAACCACATTGAAACATCTTGCAATATCTCTAATTATGTAGCAAGTTAACATAAAAGTATTTGTATTTATAGTTGACAGTTTTTTTTTAACTATGTATAAGATCTATATACTTTTAGTGCTAGAAATAAATGCACAGGAGCACTAGATTTTTAGGCAGTGTTTTCTGTCATATCTCAGACTGCCTGAACAATAGATTTCCTTCTCTTGGTTGAGATTGCTAAAAAAGTTTTCTGTTAGCCTATACTTAACAGTGAAGCAAAGAGTATTAACCAGCTGATCAGTACAAATTGCATTTAACTTTGTTTTACATTTCATTTAACAAGGTTGTGGGTGTTTTAGTGGAGAGGGATCCTTAAACATCTAAACATAAATTTTAAAATTGCTTATATGTAACTCATTATATCCAAGTACTCTGAGACCCAAAACAAATAACTGGAGTCCTTCTCTGATCAGCAGGGTTTGTAAATATTTACATCAGACTGAAGTAGCCTTTTCTTCATGAGTTGAGAGATGAATGGGAGTCTTTATCATATAGTTCCAAATTAGTGCCTGCGTGCCCTAAAACGCTCGACTCTGGTTCTTCTTAATCTGTGAGCACTAACGTGTTTTTGTGTGGGATTACACAGCCAATATTTTCATGACACTCCGTCACTAAGGCAGGAGGAAAAGGAGAGGTTCTATACTTCATTTTGTATGCTTATTTTCCAACAATGTAGCAAAAAAGGAAAAAAAAATAACAGTGCAGAAAAATTGATTAAATAAAAAAAGTTATAGTTCTATTGTTCTATTTACATTATTTTATTATTATTATATACATTTTTTTGGTCCACGCTGGCCTTTTTTTTCTTTTTTGATAAAGGGTTCTGCTAGTGTAAGTCCCTTGCACACATGTAGCATAGGATTTGACTTTGGACCGAAATCGTAACTGCATCCATTGCTATTATTTAAACAAATTATATGGAGGACATTGCAGTAATCATTGACAATGCAGAAATCACATTGTCTACATTGTTGGAGAATACATAAGAGGCAAGCCAGAGCAATACATTGCAAATTATTGTAATTGTTAATAATGTAATTGTTGTAAATGTTATATCTTTTATAAGGTTTAGCTGTATAGGGCCAGATCAAGACTTTCATGCATTTGCCCTACATACAGAAGTCTGTTAGTCCACACAGGAGAGAGAAGTGAGCTACCCTTTCACTCCTGTCTCTTGTGTGGCATTAGCAGCAGTTACGATGCCATAAGCCTACCTTAAGTAAACTCCTAAACCCAGCCCACACTGTAAAATTTACAAGACGGGTTGAGGGGGTGGGCAGCCCTGTCAGACGGATCTCCTAACTAAGTATGTATGCCTAGAGATCCATATCATAACGTCTGCACAGATTGCACAGATGTTATCATTAGGCTTATTTACGCAATAGGCCTGCATAAGTAAGCCTAACATACAGGGTCCTGATTCTGGCCCATATAAAGGAGCTGATCCAAGGGTTTGTACAGCCAATGGGCCAGATAGAGAACTATGTTTCCATTACGTTTCATCGCGTAGCATATTTACTATGCACTCCCCTAGGCACTCCCCCCACTCGTACGTACTTTGGCCGTTTTACGCTTGCCGAACCCTACCTTAACTTTACACAGCGTAAGTACTGACATACGTGATGCATTCACGTACGTACCTGCCTAAGCACACCCATACTGTATGATTTAAATGCCTCACCCCGCCTTCGAAATGTAATTACAGGGGTCGTATAGTTTGCCCGCCCCTTCATACGTAGCTACGCTGTTAATACTAGCCTGGTACGTACGTTCAGAGTTACGTGTTGTAACATCTGTTGCGCACATGCGCAGTACATACAAAACAGTGCATTTACGTCAGCGGCTAGCGTAAATATGTTTGTGTATGTATGTACTTAGTTCTGGAGCTATCTCAATGACATAATGAAAATTCTACGTGATTTTGTACTATATATGCATGCCCAGAAACCTTGTGCACCCAAATGCACCTGCTATTATGACAGTGTTTTGTGGGAGGGAAAGGGTGAAGACGTGTAGTCAGTAAAAAGTGTGTTCGATTGCAGGTGATCCAGCACCGAATGTTAGTAGGCACAAAATTTGTGCCCCAGCCACAGATCATGTGTAACTCCAGGAGGCTAGCTCTCCATAACCTATTTTTGACCATCGTGTTCATACTTCAAATGCAAAACAGTTATTAAATCCTGGGTATAATATAATTACCATAGTCATCATTTTATAAAAGTGTTTTTATTGTTTTGGTTAATTTCCTTCTTGGAAGCAGTTTTAGTGCCTGCTCATTGTGACTGAAGGGCTCACACTAAACATAACTACCATTTCCAGGATACACACAGTGTACTACTCCAGGGTTGCCGACTTTTTAAGGCTTCCCTCCTGGAGATCCCAGAGCGAAACCATTGATGCCTGCAAGGGGGTGGGGCTTAATGACACGATTTATGCAAATCACATCATTAAGCCCCATCCCCTGTCAATCACTATTGCGATCTCTAACGTTATAGGGGTGGGCAGGGCTTGATTACATCATCAAGTCCCAACCATCCCTGGTAACTCTAGGGATTACAATAGAGTTTATTAGGGGGACGGGATTTACGGGAGGTTTGCCGGGTCTCTCGGGATAGCAGGAGAACTGCCCAAATTTCTGGAGTCTCCCGGATATTCCGGGAGAGTCGGCAATCCTGTACTACTCTGCACAGACATGTTTTGTTTTCTATATGTGACAATTTGCCTTCACCTCTAGATCAGCTACACAATATTAAAATAATTCCTTTAATTTATTTCACAGTAATATAATACCGAACTATGAGCACATGTTGACAGTCATTGTATAAATTAGTGACTCAATAACATACCATAGTGGAGATGAGCAGAGTTGGGTGCCATGACAACCTTTAGCGCTCTGAACTGCCGCTTCCGGTGATGTCCACCCAGTCTCCAGGGCGGCGTTTCCAGCATCTTCTGGCAAGCATGGTTTCACGGGGTGGGAATACCCAGGTGGGGTAAGTTCATTGCATGTCTTTTTGTGTATATATACCTGCACTGTTTGCATTTCTCATTGTCGGATGAAAGTACAAATACAGTACTGAAACGTTGGCACATCGTTGTCCGAGTTTATTTATTTATTGTGAAATCTCTGAGTGTCGCTTGTTGGACTTGTATATATATATAATGCTATGCAGCTTTTGAAAGTATTCCGCTGGTGTCCCGATATATATCTCCCTTTTCCTCCTCCTAAAAACAGCTATTAGGGGGAGGTAAAGGGGGGTATATAGGGGCATCGCTGGAATTCTTTCACTAACGTATCTTTCACTAACAAATTTAGTTACTGTATCAGCGCAGATTGTTCAAATTTGTGGAGATGCTTAGTAAATACAGCGGCAATCGTTAGTGTTAATGCTATCATCGCCATGGTTTCACATGAAAACGGACTTTATCATATGAAATCGAAGATAGCAAATGGAGCCCATAGTTTGGTCTCACTTGCCTTCTCTCTTATTCTGTCTTGCGACTTCTGAGTGTGCTTCCTGTTTGACCTAACCTCCTGTGACGCTTTCCTTGCTTGCGGTCTGCCCTGTCTAATCCGTTCCCTGCTCTCTTCCTTCAATGAGTGTGTGGATCCTCCTCCAGCGTTGTGATGTGTGAGGGTCCTTGTTAGTCCAGTCTATCTTTTTGTCTTCCCAGGGGCCAGATTTACTAAGCTGCTGGTTTGGAAAAGTGGAGATGTTGCCCATAGCTACCAATCAGATTCTAGCTGACATTCTCTAGTATGTCATAGGAAAGTGGGAGCTAGAAACTTATTGGTTGCTATGGGCAACATCTCCAGCTGAGTAAATCAGACCCCAGATGTTTATTCTGTGGTTTCTCTATCTACAAGGTGCTATGCCTTGCGGCCTATTCTGTTCCAGTGCTATCCACTTCAGGTATTCTCTAGCTTCCCGCTGTTGTTCTGTCTACTCACTCACCTGCTGACAATTGCTCTTGTCTGTAAACACTTGATAAGGGTTCTTCCTGCTGCAAGATTGGCCGGTGGGGGTCATGACCATCGGCCATCAGGAGATCTGGTAAATTCCAGGCCAGTGGTTAGACTCTGAAGCCCTGATTTACACTTAAGTAAGTGTGCCGACTTCTGTACATTACGTACGGAAGTCGGCATAAAATGGTACTGTGCATTAGGGGGAAAATTATTTCCATAATGGAGTGCAGCTGACCGATGCTGCACCCCATATGGATCAGAGCCCCCCATACAGAGATACACATGTGACTAATGCATGCAAATTGTACAGTAAGGCCTTGGCTAAGCCCTTATGTATAATTTGGTATCCGTGCAGAATAATTAGAGTAGGGGTCCAGCATGCTAATTCAATATCCGCACGTAGCAAAGCAGGGTATATCATCAATTGTGCTACATCTGAGATTTGCCGTTGATATGATATTAGTAAGCACGGATGGTAACACAGAAATGCCTGGATTGCCATTGGTAATTGCTTTTAACATGTTATGGATAAAAGTAATTAAGCCTTAATGGATTTCTTCACCAAGGTGATTAGGCACGGATGATGTATACATAATTTGATGCTAATTATTATCACTGATTCATTACTAATAATTTTGTTAGATTGAAAAAAATGTAAAAGTATTAAAATTTATTTATTTTTTGTAATATATAACATTTTTGGTTAAAAAGTTCTAGTGGCAGACATAAGCATCATAGTCTTTTAATGTTTACTCTAGAATAAAAGAGAAAATACTAATCACATAATTAGGGCCTAAAGCACCTTTTCCAAATTAGATAAAGATAATTTCAGAACTAATCTTATTATACAGCAGCAGATGATGTTCAATGGAAAGGGTTTTCTTTATTATTATTATTATTATTATTATTCATCTCTCTACTTTACAAGATATTACTCAGAAAAACAGGAAAGGATAATTCCAATTTAGAGATTAGCACTGAGGCCCGTGTTTTGGTTTTGGTTCTATTTTGTCAAAAAATAATGAAAAGTTTTGGTTTTGGTTTTGGATCTGTATTTTTTCAAAAATGTTCATAAAATCACTAAAATCATGTCTTTTTAATGTTTTTTTATGCTTAAAGCATTATTAACAATAATAACATTAATTTTCAATCATTTCAAGTAACATTATTATCAGAAATCAGCATATTTTGACCGTCTCCCTCTGTAAAGCCCCAGTATGGGTCATATAGTAACCTTATCTTGTATGCTTGCCTATCTTTCTTCAGGACCAGAGCGTAAAGGCCTTATTCTGTGAACTAGGCATCTTAAATGCTTCTCGACAGTTTTGCTAAGATCAAGTCTAATATAAGTTCTCATCAGTCATGCAGGAAAATGCCCTCCAAAAGTTTAATGAGCTAAACCACGTGCAACCATAGGCATAAGCAGAGTTGCGCAGCAGAGGTGCTCATCAGAGGTGGCCCCCCTCTATATCTGGCACTTAGCTAAGGGGGAACGAGGGCCCAGCTCTCCCCCTCTAAAATCAGCACTTTGCTAAGGGGAGACGATGGCTCACAGGCACATATGGCACCTCCTCAAATAGGCAGATATGCCTACTCCCCCCTATAAATTAAAAACAAAACCTTGCAACTTTCCTTCGTGGATTATTAAAAACAATAATATAAAATAGAGCTGAATCTACAGCTTCTTGCAGTACTGTAAAGACCACACTTGAAGTCCTTTAGCAAGTACTCAATAAATGGCAAGTCTGGTGTCAGCATCCCCAGCAACTGAAGCAGCTATATTTTTTGTTAATTTTGCTGCAGTTATAAACCTAGAATTTTGACATAGTGATCGGGCAGGTGGCCTGTCATGAGGAGAGCTTTCAGTCGACTGCTCTAGCCCCTGCCCCTCTCCTCCATAGCCGCACTGCTCAAGACTGTGTGTCTTGTGCGTCCCATATTGTTTTCTTTAAAAAAATTTGAGTGTTCAATGTTGGCACGCGCCCCCAAATAATACAGCTTGCAATAATTTAATTGGGCCCCGGTGTCTATGTTGTTCATTTGCGTGTTGCATCCGTATTGTGCCAATACAGATGAAATTCTTGGAGCGACTCAAGACCACCCAAACAAAAGCATTGGCCAAGAATGTATTATTAAATCAAGATTGAATAAAGGGAAAAAAAGAAAGAAAAAATAAGCGGACCCCCACCCCCCAAAAACTACCGGAAGGTAAGGGGGGACAAGAGCCCAGCTCACCCGCAACCCCCGCCCCCCTCCCCTCTAAAACTGTCACTTTGCTAAAGGGTGGTGATGACCTACAGGCACATATGGCCCCCCCTCAAACAACGGCACTTCTTTAGGTGGTTGAGGGCGATGGCCTACCAGGCAGATATCCCCCTCCCCTATAAATATGATTGAAAAAATAAATCAGACCTTTAATACGAATGAATATATATATAAAAAAATGGAAAGATTGACAGACACCTGTGAGAAAGAGATTATGGAGCTAGTTTGCTAAGGGGGGTGATGGCCTCCCCTCCAAAAACTTTCACTCAGGTACGGGGGGACTAGGGCCCTGCTCGCCCCACCTCAAAAAAACAACAGGGCCACCTGTGTGTTTACAGTTCTTCAGAGTCCTATATTTAAGACGATATTTAAAAGTCTCAACATGTATCAAGTATGTACAGCCTTTAACCCTCTTCTCAAGGGTGGGGAGGGGGCGATGGCCTACATGGCACATATGGCCCCCCCTAAAAAAAATTGTCACTTTGTGCAAGGTCATGTCCTTGAGCCCTCCCACCACCCGTATGTCGGACATGTTCCGTTTGACAAACCAGGCACCTCGGCGACAGACAGGTACACTGCCATGGCCAATGCGCTTGGTTCATTCGGACTCCCACCTTAGTGTAAAATTTAAGTTTATTAGCACAGGAATGAAGGCGGTAAAGACAGGAGAGAGAAAAGGCAGTCTTTTTTGGCACAGAGATGGAATTAGAACTAACAGGCATAAATATCCTGATATCCTCATCACTTTTGTTGATATCGTCATCGGACAATATTAGCTCATTGCTACTAGAATCAGCGTTGACACTAAGTAGTTCATCTTTATTAACATCAACTTCTCAACATTTTTGGGGTTTAGCCTTCGTCGTCTTTCGTTCACCAGGTTCCCGGCTGCGCTAAATACTTTTAGAATATACACTGGAGGGGGGACAGCTTAAGTAGCGTATTGCCAATTTGTATAAGGGTGACCACCTTAACTTATTTTCCTCCCAGTATTGAAATGGACTTGATGATGTGGAAATTTGGTAATGATCATTCATGTAATCATCCACAATTCTATTGATGCTTACGGTATCTGATTGACTCACACTAGTGTTGTTAGTATAAGTGGGGATGTTTTTTAAGCTCAACCAGATATCATAATCTCTGCTAACTGTGGTGCACTGTGTTGACTCCTCATCACCAGTGCTTGTGTTGGAAAATGACAACTGTTTCCTAGCAGTAGAAGTTCCTGGAGAAGCTGAAGGAGGAGATGTGTTATGTGTGATGTGATCTGACAAGTTGCTCACAAGTAGCTGTTTACATAACCTAAGATCTGTGTCTTCAGGAAAAAATTACCTGACATGAGCACTTAAACCTAGGATAAAGCATGGTTGCCAAAATATAGTGATCATTCAATTCACTACTTGATCAACAAGCCCAGCATACTTTCCCGATTCGCTTACTATAATCTCCTCCTTCAGAATCTCCAGCTTCATCTCCATTAGCTTAATTAAGGGGATGACCTGATTGATGCTGGCAAAATTCGAACAAACTTCATAGGTGGCAATTTCAAAAGGTTTTAGTATCTTACATAACACAGAGATTAATCTCCAGTGCGATGCAGTCAGGTAACATCCCTCTCCCCCTATGTCATGGCTTGAAGTGTACATCTTTATAGCTTGTTATTGTTCCTGCAATCGCTGCAGCAAATAGAGTGTGGAATTCTACCTAGTTACTACCTCTTGCTTTAGTTGGTGAGATAGCAAATGGAACTTTTCTTGCAGGTCATGCAAAGTTTGACAGACGGAAGCCGAATGTCGGAAATGCCCGCTCATTTTACGTGCCACACAAAGCAATTCCTGCACTGATCTGTCATTTTTCAAGAAATGCTAAACCACCAAGTTGATTGTGTATACAAAACAAGGTATATGGCCAATTTTGACCATTTGCAGTGCAAATGTAAGGAGACTTCGGTATAATTACCGTTTCGTCAGAATCAAAACTGTTGGAATCACTGGCAGACAGTGGACAACCCTTCACTCTCTGTTACATGCTGCAGGAGAAATCCTACCAGGGTTTGAAGTTCCCCTTCTGGGTTAATGTGCCTGGTTTCCCCCAGCTGTCTGTTTATTAAGTCCCCCTTGCCAGAACTTGTTGCTGATTGGTGGGAGGTCCTTTAAATAGTTGTGCCTGGGGAAACTCTGATTGAGTATGCTCCTTGTGCTCCTGCCTTGGATTTGTTTTTGTGTTTTTGCTAAATTAGTCACTCTTGATAGCCTAACACAGGGATTATTAGTCTTGATAGCTGAATACACAGATTATATGTGTAATGGCTTCTGAAAAATTAGTCACTGCGTGCCCTGTACTACACTCACTGTGTGTGTGTACACTGCACCAAGTGTCTCCAGATCAACCTTTTTATAAAAAAAAAAAAAAATGTAAAAAAGATAGCCCTAATAAGGGCTTTTGGTTTCTTTAAGACACCACAAATTTATACTAGGATTGCTAGGTATATATTGTGATGCTAGTAGAGCTATAACTGAACAATACTATCACCAACAATCCTCTATCTAAAATGGCTTCAAGAAGATGTGGGAGTGCCTTATAAACCCTCAAAGCCACGCGACAACTGGGTTCCTGTGCAGCGCAACCAAAAAGCAGATGAAAAATAACGTGAGATTTCAAGCTGAAAAAAAACAAAACTGTGACATCCGACATTTCCGCCAAAATGGCTTTTGCCTCGATTTGGAATCCGAATTTGGCGGGAAGACAATTTGAAATTGTCATATTTCACGGAACCCGAACCGCTCATCTCTATTCCAACTAATATACTTTTTTATATTAGTAATCTGGTTTACCATAAAACAACTGTTACAAGTGATGAAATCTTTAATAAGAAATAGCTCATAATTATATGACATGAACAAAGTGATGTTATTGCTAAATTCACACGCCAGGAGTTTTGTTTGGAGGGTGAAATTTTAAAATTTCATAAGATAGTTGAATTTTTCTTATAAATGACTTACTCTTGATTCTCTTTCATAATATTGGCTTTAAAGTAGTTATACTTTCTGAGTATGATTTCCTATTGGTTTTGGTCTGCTGTTCTCCGGCGAATGACTCATGCCATTGCTGGGGCCAATTTATAGTTTCTGGCGTGAGACTCGCAAGACTCGCGCCAGAGACTATAAATGGGTTCCAGCAATGGCATGAGTCATTCGCTGGAGGACCCCGAAGAAGATGGAGCTGCTCATCTGCCCCAGCTAGGAGAAGAGGAGGAACCGGAGACCTGATCGTCGCCTGGCAACACTGAGTATACAGAACTGTGAGTATTTTCTTTATGTACACTTAGTGATGATACATTAATTTATAAACGGGGGCATCTACTGTGGTAATGTATTATACAGGGGCATCTACTGTGGCATTCTATTATATGGGGGCAACAAATGTGGCATTGTATTGTACAGGGGCAACTACTAGTGTGTATATTGAATGGGGGCAACTACTTTATGTTATTACAGAACAGGGTCATGTATTGTTTCATTATATGTATGTGGGCATGTAGTCTTTACTTAGATGTAGGAGGCATGTAATATTTTAGTGACTTTAAAGGGGGCCATTATGTATGTGGTAGCATGCACTTAACCCTTGGCAAGCTGCCGCTTATGGTACTATAAAGCACAGCATATAGTACTATATGCAACTGCATGCTAAGGGTTATTTGCATGACGCGGTATACTGTTTTTAAATGTTAAATATTATTTTTCTAACACTCAAATATAACATTAAAAAAAAAAAACGGGGCATGGTGTGTGCCGATTTTTAAAACTACGTTTTTTCACACAAAATCGTGGCAATTTAGCCTGCAAAAAATTGCCATACATCGATGTCAATTATAAATCGCCAGCAAAAAAGTGCCCCTTAGTATATCTGGTGATTTAAAAAAAATTGCTGGAAAATTGCGGCGATGGCTGGTGATTTATAATCACAGCCAAATATTGACCTGAGTAAATAAGGCCCCTGGGCAGAATGGATGGCTCTTATGTGCCACCATTTGCTATATTTTTATGTTATTTTCCACAGGTTTCTACATGTTTATTAAATAGAGATTTTTTTTCTAAAAAGAGGGGAGGATTTCTATAATTATATAATTTCTCCTAAACTTGTTTCAATTTCCTCTTTAACCTGTTCTTTTTTATGCTGTGTGTAATTAATATGAAGTTTAATGAGCAGTTGTCTAGCTCACTCTCTCATTTTTTTCTAAATTCAGGGGGCAGATTTACTAAGCTGTGGGTTTGGAAAAGTGGAAATGTTGCCTATAGCAACCAATCAGATTTTAGCTGACATTCTCTAGTATATAATAGGAAGGTGAGAGCTAGAATCTGATTGGTTGCTATAGGCAACATCTCCACTTTTTCAAACCCCCAGCTTAGTAAATCTGTCCTTGGGTCTTTCTGAAAAGTGTCCCCTTGTTATTATCTTTTCTAATAGGTATTTGTGTTGGGTGGTTTGGTTTCACCAATTGCAGGTTTCTACCTGTACTAGTTTCTCAAATTTGTAAAAACATTCTGTTACCTCTGAGGATACTTCCAAATCAATTGGATAGGAAGAATTATATGTGGTTGTAGAGTTTCTCCTCAGAACTGGAGAATGAGGACATGCTTGCTGACCGTACAAAAAAAATACTTAAAAATGAACATCTGAAATAATAACAACAATTAGGTCAATTAGGTAAGGTAGATCAATTCAATCAGTACAAGGAGAGAAGTCTAGTACTAAATAAAAAGTTGATTGGTAAAAGTACAGCATCTGAACTGTGTGGCAAAACAGTGGAAATTTTAGGAAAATACAAAATATTTAAAAGCATGAAAAAAAAACGCTTTCACCTATTGGTGGAAAAACTTGGTGATAACTGGAACATCTCATTGCATATGTTTTCATCACAATAAAAATTATTCTCGCAATGTGACTATGCTGGCCTACCTATGTCAAGCACATACCTGGGTTTTTTCCGGGAGGAAATAGTGGGTCAAAAAAAAGCAGACTTTTAAGTTTACAAAAACCCGGGAAGTTCCTGACCCTTTCACATCACCACTGAATTTCCCGGGTTTGCCCTTTCAAGCAACTGTCAATCAGCCTAAAGAAGAACTCTTATTGGCTGAAAAAAATAAGGGGACTTAACTTTTTTAATAAACTATGGCACTTTTAAAAAAACAGACCTGAAAGGAGATAGGCTGTATTTTTTCTTTATTACTTATAGGTCTCCTTACTGGTCCGTCTGCCTGCAGTTCCACTATTCGCCACTATGAACTTAGTACATGCATGTCTCTTTCTGGCCCACCCACAGATGGACCAGAAAGAGGACATACATATACTAAGTTCATAGTGGCAAATAGTGGAACTGCAGGCAGATGGACCAGAAAGGAGACCTGTAAGCACAAAAAAATACAGCATGTCTCCTTTCCCTATGCGTGGCTCCCTGGCTACAGTAAATAAATCTGTCCAATCAGGTGTCTTTGTGAAGGACCCGGGTTGAAAAACAACCCTGGACCTTTCACATTAACACCTTACCCGTGTGCAACCTAGGAAAAACCCTTCTTTTTCCCGGGTCTGAATCCCAGGGCATTAGACCCGGGTATCTGAAAAAGGGATGTTTCACATCAACACCAAATCCGGGTAGTTGGTGGTGATGTGAAAGGGGTTTTAGAGAAGGCAGTATCTGCTGGTGTCTTGCTTGCATGCATGCTTCCTTTTCTTTTATATGCCAACTTGTTCTTCATTTTACTAGCTAATGTAGAGAATTCTTACAGTTAGTGTTAAGGATCTAATACAAATGCATTATTAATAAATACATTAATGGGGGGCGTGGTTTGGCTGCGTTCGGGAGTAGACGCTGGTCTGCAGGGCTCTGGACCAAGAAGCACAAAAAGCCCGGTTATTCTGCCCAAAAGGGTCCCTGAAGGCTTCACAAGTGGGGTACTGTACCCCCGCTACTACCTCATCCGCTTGCCGCCTTGACGGTTCGCCCCGGAGTTCCAGATCAGCGCCGTTTAAAAGCTGCGGCCTTCCCGCGTGAGGAGCCGTGGCTGGCTTCCTCATTGCTGCCCTTACCCTTGGGAGTGATCACGGGGACGGAGGAGACACGGCGCTGCAGACAGGATTCCATCCGAAGCCGCGGGTGTCAGTGGGTTCCTCTGGGCTGCGGTGCCTGGCTGCTGGCCGTCTGTGAGGTCGCATGTGTGGAGGTCTGTGCAGTGGGAGACAGTCTGCAGTGGGTAACGCCATCTTGCTTAGCGTGACGGCGGCGCGCGGAGAGTAGCTCCGGACCCAAGGAGTCAGTGACACAGCAGACCAGGAGTGTCTGACACTACCCCAGGGACTAGTCACTAGCCAAGCAATAAGGCCAGCTTTTACTTTGACAGTCCATCTACACAGTGTGGTGCTGGGATCCTGGCTGCTTCCATTTCTCTATGCCTCTGCAGCCAAACCCAAGGGTGCGACTCTTCCCCCTCCGGTGCGGTTCCCGGTAGCACAGGCTTCCAAAACCACTACTAAATCAGCGTCAAAGGAGCGAGATGCCTCGTCCTCAGCTTCCCCTTCCTCCGATAAGCCACAAACACCATCACCTCACCAGCCTCCGGCTCCCGATATCGACTTGGAGGCCCCGCTTACGGGGAAAACCTTGTACCACCTATTATCCGCATTCAAATCTGACTTGACGTCTGAGATGAAGACCACGTTTCGGGAACTTAAACTTGAGATTAATGAAATCAGAGACCGTACCGATCACCTCGAATCCAAAATGGAAGAGCTTGTCTCCTCTCACAACACTCTTATCACCGCGCATGAAACTCTCCAAAATGAAATCCAACAGCTCAGAGATAAGACCGCAGACTTGGAGGACCGTTCCAGGCGGAACAACCTCAAAATCAGAGGCATCCCAGAATCAGTCGCTAATAAAGACCTCTACCAGTTTGCTTTGGATATCTTCCGCAAAATTCTACCTGATGCTAAAGAGGTGGACTTGCTCATAGACAGAATTCACCGCTTACCAAAGCCTCGTGTTACTACGGGTGCTTACCCAAGAGACACCCTCCTCCGCCTTCACTACTTTCATGTCAAAGAACAGATTCTACAGAAGTCTAGACGCATTGAATTTTCGGGGGCTCTAGAAGGTATCCAGCTGTTTCCCGACCTTTCAGCCGCTACTCTTCTCAAACGGCGGTCCTTTCAACCTGTAACTACGATCCTGCGCGACAATGATATCCCCTACCGCTGGGGATTCCCTGTTAAGCTCCTGATTCAGCGCGAAGGCTCCACCCATGTTGTTTCGACAATAGAAGCAGGCGTCAAGCTCCTGGCTGAATGGAACCTCCCGGTGTCGCCCTCGTCGTCTGCTTCCTCCTGGAACCGGCCGGTTCCGCCTCTCCAGAAGGAATGGACCACAGTTGGCTGACTACCTGGATGGACTATGTGGGACTAGTACTGTTCAATCAGGTTTATTCCCTGTATCCTTTCTTCTTGTCTTAGCATATGTTTAATTAGCTGGTGGCTCTACTTCATAATAGTTGTGTGGTCTGTTTCTGTATTATTTTGCACTCCTGCCACTTAGAGGTGTTTATTGTTATTGTTGAAATCAATGTTCAAACTAATGTTGATGCTTACGCATTTTATATTCTTACACTTACGGTTAGTACAGTGTTTTAGATTCACATTCTTACTGCATGGGCGAGGACCAGCCTCGCCACCCCTAACATGTGTTTTACCGCATCCCCCTGTTTTTCCCCTGTGGTAACTACTCAGGCCCTAATGTCTTGGGCTTTCTCAGTTTTTTCTCTCCCCGATTTTTTCCCTTACCCTTTTACCCCAATGGGCTCTTCCCTGTCATGGGACATGTTTATTCCGCTGCACTCACTTATCATATACGATAACACTAATGGGCTCTTCCATGGGACATGTTTATTCCGCTGCACTCACTTATCATATACGATAACACTGTTTATCTACACTTGCTGCACGCTATCCTCTCCTCTAAACCATGGTTAAATTCTTATCCCTTAATGTTAAAGG
>WWET01000514.1:239835-260309 GCA_011038615.1 Limnodynastes dumerilii
TTCCTTATGCCGGCTGAAGTTAGGGTAGCCTTCAGCCGGCGTAAGGAAGGGGTCATACGCTCACACAGGGGGAGTGCCAGGGGAAGTCAGCAATGTAACACTGAGTGTTAGTCCGCTCAGCGCTACATCGTAGCTCTGGATCAGGCCCATGGCCAACAATATGCGTATGATGTATGTATGGTGGGGGGTGTTTGGCATTTAAATCATACAGCAAGGGCTGGGTTTAGTTCTTATGTACTTTTCTCTATTCTGCATGAATGCAAATTAGTTAAGGTTGCCCCAGAGACACTGATTTACTCTCTGTATGAAGGATAGAAGGGGGAGTTTCCCTGTACTGTTCAGTATTATGAATCATAACTTCTTTATGTTAGCCAGAATTTTTTAGTAAATGAGGATCTGGCCCTATATGTCCATGTGCAGTGTTTATATAATGCCAGGAGGGTATCCAGTAACAAAGTGCTAGCTAAAGAGAGCTTTGATGATAAGAGGAGCACAGGTCATCCATAGGATGTGTACCTGTATTGTTTTATCCAAGGAAGGTACAGTGGATTTGACCACATGAGTTACTCCCATAATTGTAGTTAGTAAACCCCACAAGGGAATGTCCCAGTACAATTGATAGGAGACACTGAGCTAAGACATAATACTCCTTTAACGGTAATCAGACATCTTTAGAAGCCATGATATCATGGATTTTCAACAACTTTGTTATAGAGGATCTTCAAATTTCAACTGAAGAAGGTCTGTTCTTTGATTTTGTGATAAGTGTAATTCAGTGCTCAAAACTTTCTCGGATTAATTCCTGATTTCACTCTGAGTGATTTAAACAATCCAGTTTCTTTATACCCCTTATTGTGAACTTAACATGGTCACACAAAATACCAGTGGATAAGTCCCTGCCCTTCTAAACAAAACCAGTAAGTCTGCATCTACTGTATGGAGCCACTAGTACCTGTCTTAGAAAGTGAGAAACAGTTCTTGGCATGATGTAGTGCTTCTGAACAGCAGAGGTCAATAATTAGGAATACCCATAATTCTGCTTATTGGATGCAGGGGAATATTAGATAAAACACCAGTTAAAAACGAATTTGGTGTTCATCAATTATAGCAGACATTTTTCTTTTAAATGACTAAATAATTCCACCTTCTTGGCAAAGGTTTGAGATCTTCAAATATTTCATTTAGTCTTTGGGGTTGAAATAATCATGATTATCATTTGCTCTGAGCTATAAGACACCAACTGTGTATCACCACATGCGGCTAATTATGACATAGATCTGGGGATTGTTTAGCCTCTGGTTATTAGATTATCAAGGTTTTGTAATATGTTTTGTCATAATTGCATAGTTCATCATGAAAAAAATATATATTCAGCTGTGAACATTTCATTCTTATTTCTTGCTTCCTTAAATAGCAAAGATTGTGAACAGCTTGTTTTAGCTTTTATTTTTGTCACTAAAAATTACATAGCTAACAGATGTAGGAGCTAGACATGAGCGGGAATGGGACCCCCTCTACATGAGGACTATATTAGAGAGACAATGGTCACCATCTCCAGCTGTATCAAGGAAAATGTATATAAACTACTGTAGGTGATATCTTACCCTGGACAAGTTAGTGAAAAAGTACCCTGCTATATGTCTCCCGCATGCTGACGAGCCTGTTTACAGATTTTTGCATATTTGGTGGACATGGTTAAAATTTCGTCGCTTTGAGATGGGGTGGCGTCGATTTGGGAGCCAGTTCAAAACTGACAGCAGACCCAACTAGACTTTTATCAGCCCTGGAGTATATGGAAGAAGTCGAATTGAGATGGACCCACGTAGATGAACAGGAGACCAAACAGAAATAGCGAACAGGATGAAGACGTACTGAAGGAAGGTAACAGGAGCAAGACATAAGGAACAGAAATACCTGAACGAGGAACCAGTAACAGAAGTGGCACCGAACGGCACCGGGTACTGGACACTGGAAACACAAGGAACAAATATTAAATGGAAAGTAAATGCTACAGTAATGCAACGTGCTAGAACATAGAGCATGAATGGAACATAAACTGTGATAACAATTTTCTGTCTTCATTGAACATCCACTGTTATTAATTGTCTTTAGTGCAGTTCTTAATAAAATACTAATAGTATCACTATTACAATGTGGCAGCTAAACCCTTCCCCCATTTTAAATGCTATATAGCATTGAGAAAGACTCTTATTAAGAGTGAGGGGGGTCCACTGTAGAGAATATGCTTCATACCATCCATTCAGCCAATGTTCTTCCTATATTCTCATTTTGTAAGTACAGTTAGATGTACCAATACACCGCTACTGTGCCACAGTGCACAGTAACACATCACATGTCTTTACTATTTTATTATATATTTTTTATTCAAATGTCACATTACCGCTGCTCCAATTTTGGTGAATAGATTGATATTTGTGGATGCCCATTCGAAAATTTACTGCAAATGACTAACTGCATGTAAACAATATTATTAGTAATGCAGAAACAATGAATAAAATGATTTGATTTTATAGTTGCACACCTTTAAATATACTGGAAACAAAAGCTAATCACAATGGTTTTTACAAAAATCAAAACATACAAGTTTTGCTACTGTACACAATCACTAGAAAAACATTAAACATATGCCACTGGATAGCCAATTACACAATGAGCAGGGCTAAATCAAATAAACTTACCACTAGTAAATAGTGACAATGAAATACCTAAAATAAATATCTTTCCAAATAATAATAATAAATGTAGCACCTGCTCCAAACTTATGATGTTTTATATATGCATGCGTGCCTAAGTTACACACTACTAAGGATAATGCACTCCCCTCTCACCGTAACTTAGCTGACTTGCGTGTTCAAAACCCTGCCTTAACTTTTCCTTGTTTATCTTTGGTCGTATGTAATACCTTTTCATACATAGGTGCCTAACCCAGCCCATACTATACAATTTAAATATGAAAAGGAAAAATTGGTACCCCGCGCCTACAGATGTGTCTAATGTACAGTGTATGTAAATAAACAACAACAGTTTTAAGTTAGTAGAATATATATATTTATTCAAGAATTTAAAAAAAGATTAGCAGACAATGTCTATAACCAGGGATAAATCCTGTTGGAGGGTAATTCACATGGATAATCCGGATGCCAGTGTTGATAATTACACTTAGTGCTATTTACACTTGGTGAAGGGCAAAAACGGGGAGTCCACGTGACCTCCTCCACACTGTAGAAACTGTAAAAAGTCAAGATGACAACAGGTGGTAAGCAGGCAAGTTCACAATTAGTCCACTGACAGGCTCCTGCTGCTGGACGGTGGTATGCCAGTGAAGGTAGGGTTAACAGAGGTAGGAGGGAGAACCGCTGCTTGCGGTCTCCACGTGAGGATAGAGAAGATACAGTAGTGTCTGTAATCTGGAAAATAATAGATGGCGGAAAAGGAATACAATATATGGTGCAAGGTACCTTGTAAACTCCTCGCTCTACGTTCCAGTGGTCTGATGCGTGCTTTTTGCCAACGGACCTTGGTGCAGGAGACTGACAGGCACTGTAGCACACAGTTACAGCTGCTGATGCAGGCAATGCCGCTAATGGTGTTACTTCTCCCTTTCGTGCCTGTTCTCTTTTTGGGGCTTGGTACAAAGCTATGGAGATCTTCTAGGGTGCAGGCATTGGGACCTACGCGTTTCACCCGTAAAGGGCTTCGTCGGGGTGCATGTATGCCTACTGTACTAGCCTTGGGGAGGGGTAGTCAGTTTTTATTGGATACGCATTCTCCTGTCGGCACGGGGTATGCTTGTTGATGCTACAGTCCGTTAAACTGTAAAGACAGCTGATGCAAAGTATTTTTCAGAGTTATATACAGAAGTGGTAAGGGGTGATTAGTACTTTATAAGTTTCCTGATGCGGCATAGAGTTTAGGCCGGTACAGTCCGAGAGAGTGGTGCCATGGCAACCTATGAAAACATTGCTCACTCGTGGGCACTCATTAGCCCCCATTGGAGCAGCGCAGGTAAATACTTACCCTTTACCTTCTGTACAATTTAAATGCCTCCCCCAACAACAATGCGTATATTCGGCTTGCATAGGGATGTCACACCCTATCATACGGAGTTACATACAAGTTACGTACGATCAAAGTTACAATGAGTAACATCTGTCACGTGCATGCACAGTCCATTTCCACAGCCAGACTTAGGCGTGCCACATATGTAAATTGGCTGTCATTATTGTCTGGATCAGGTCCGTAATTAAGTTAAAATAAAAAAAAGTTAAAAAGTGTATAAGAAATTACTAAACAATATAAATATATTTTTTTGATAATTTATGTTGCTTTTTTAAAATTTTGTAAGGAAACATTTTTGCAATGGTTACTTTTATTTAGCTTAGGGAAATGTTTTAATCTTTTCATTGCAATACTCTTTTTGAAACAAAAAGCCAGACACCAAACTTCACATGTTCAAATATGTTAAATAAATATTGTTAAAGTTGCCCCATGACATTAAATCTCAAATAAATAAAACATAATAAGAAAAAAGTTAATATAAAAAGCTAAATTTACATTGGAAAAGGGAATGGCTACAGAGAGCAGAAAGCAATTATGCTAATACAAGATAAACACAAAAAGCAATGTAAAAATTAGCAAATGTTTTTTCTTGTGTTCTTTACATGAGTTTTCCCTGTGAGAAAAGGTGATTAATTCACCACAAAGTAAATATATAGCATATAAGGTGAGCATACATTTTACAATAATTGGGGTAGATCCAGAACTCCGCTTGCAATACGTTTACTCGCGTAGCGTATTTACGCGCGCATACTTTCTATACGCTCCCCTTGGCACACCACTTGAATGTACGTATTTTGTCCGAGATCCGCTTTCCAAACCCTACCTTAACCGACCCACGTAACCGATGTCATCCGCTCACGTACATATGGGCAACACGTACTTACTGTACACTTTAAATACAAACCCCCGCCTACATAGCGTATTTCAGTATTTTAGACTCACGTAAAATTGGCACGCCCACACGTAAGGATTTACGTGACACATACGTGCATGGCCCATATGTTCACATTTACGCTACGTTACGGAGCATATTTTCTATGGTGTGCATGCACAGTACTTACCAAAACGCGATTTTACGTCTCCGCCATGCGTAAATTCGCTCAAAAGCATTGTTCTGGATCTGGCCCATCGTTTTTAGTAAATTGTATTTTCTTATATCTATATGGCTACAAATATTTTTTATTCTTCATTTTAGTTACTATACTAATTAACAAATGACATGCTTCTGTGAAGTTTACATAGATAAATGCTACTCCCTGATGAAGTCCTAAGGTTGATCCATGAAGTAAATGCATTGGAGGAATATTGCTGTGTGGTAAAATTTGCTGTATGGTCTTACTAAGACCCTCAGATAGGCTCTTTTAAATATTTTTATGGTAGGCATATATTTTGTGATATTTGTTAAATTTATTTTTATCCAGACAGTATTGCACTAGATGGTATTTTTCTCTCTTGCCTTTGAGTATCTATTATAAGAGCGTTACATTTATCTTGGACCATCTGAGTAACAAAAGGAACCATGTTTATGCATTTGATGATTTCTGGTATGCACACACCTTTTGGGGTGATTTTCAATATAGGTGGTGACCAATCAAAGTTATTTAAACATAATGCACTATTAGGCACCTCACGGACATCTCTACCCTAAGACAGCAGCCCTGAACAATCAGGAACGTATTTTATTGAGACTTTAACACCTTGAACATGGACACATTTTTCCCTTCTCTTTAATTTGTTGTTTTTTAGCATATTTGCACAATACATGTAAAATATAGAATTGGTTATTGGGTACTAGCTCCATCCTTTAGGCTGTTTTTTCCCCTGCATAGGTATATACAAATACAAAAAGACACCCTTGAACTCTTGCAATTAGCCAGCCACAAACCATAACTTCATCTTTAAAATAAAAGTCAGAGAATTTGTTACATACATCTGCAGATATATGATAAGCCACCAGCCACTTACAAGCTTCTCTGTTTTGGTGGTCCTAACTCTTACACTGTCAAAGTCCTAACTTTGGGTCATATATAATGTATTTCATCTCTCAATTTAAAAATACATGATATATGACCCAAAGTTGGGACTCTGAAAGTTTTAGAGTTAGAACAACCAAAACCGAGGAGCCTTGTAAGTGGTTTCTTGATTTTTAATAAATTAGCAAAAACTTCCCAAAAACTTTTTCACGTTGTCCTTATGGGGTATTGTGTGTAGAATTTTGAGGGGAAAAATGTATTTATTCCATTTTGGAATAAGGCTGTAACATAACAAAATGTGGAAAAAGTGACGCTCTGTGAATAATTTGGTTATTCCACATCTGAAGTGGTGCAGTAGGGGGATGGACTCTATGGGCTAAATTTACTAAGGTAATTCTTTTCAAAGTCACTATTGTTTTACAATTTTTGGGGGGTGATTTTGTAATTGATGCATTTACTAAAGGCTAATTCGCCATTATATTGCTGGAAATCATTATTTATTTATTTTTAAAATCTCCATGTAGTAAATCATTGGATTTACTAAGCATGTGTTACCTTAATCTCCATGAAATTGCCATGAAATCACTGTAAATAAATGTTGGAGAGGCACATTGAAACCAATGTGGGAGAGGCACATTTGACTAAATTGCAGCCAATTATTCATGAATGGCTCAAATTCCCTATAAAAGTGATTCCACAATTGTGACGGACGGCTGATCCGCTCGTGTGACCTAAGGCTGTCCTATGGCAGGGTAAGTCACACAAATATCTGCAAGAGAGAAGGGAGTGACAGAGAGTGTTCATTCCCCTCTCTCATGCAGACTGAAAGACCCCCGCACATATGGAAAGCATGCAGGGGTCTGGATCCAGTCCTTATACTTTACCCAACTTCTTGGCTTGTTGACAAGCGATAGGGGCAATGGCAAAGAGAGAAAATATGGTCAGCCAGAGAATTCTATTTCTTTAAGTATTTAAATGTAGTATGTATGTATATAAAGTTTAGCTACACTAATTTAAGATCTGAAATGGCCCACAATGATTCCTTTATAATAATTTGGCTTGTATTGTATTCAAACACAATTAAAATCAATTAGTAGGTTGACCACTGATTCATTTATTATGCTACCAAAGCTTTTACATATGCAGTTATTTGCATTTTATTACTTTATTAAATATTAATTAGCTTTAAAATGCAATTTTGAGTTCCATTATGCTCACTATCAAATCTCTGTACTTCCATTTGCCCCAAAGTGAGCTAATATATGCAAGAAGTTGGAAGAGAATAATTTTCTGTACAGAAAGATTAGGGTTTTAAAATAGGTACAATACATCAACAAGCCTCGATAATAGAAATGAAATATATAACTAGTTTTGTTTTGCAACATTAAATATTTCATGTTTTGAAGTTATTTTCTACTATTGCATTTCCCACCTATTCCTCGTTGCATAACGGCGTGTTTCTTTACATCAGCTGTTGCCGGAAATTGGTGTTGATACTGAAAAACACAAAAGGGTGTTATAGATATCCTTCCTCCAAATAAATTTATAGCTTGTAAATATGAAGAACATTATTGGTATAAGCAGTATTTGAGACAGAATAAATGCTAAGAAAAGTGCAGCCTGCTCTAAAACAATTACTTTTCCTCTTACAGAATTCATCTTATTAACTATACCTGTTTTACATGCAAAGGAGAATACAGCTATATCTGTGATATAACATGGTGCTGAATTCAGATTTATTAGTTAAGGCAACAATTAAATGTATTGTTTACCCTAGAGAAAAGTTGAATAGGCATTACTTTCTTTCATCATTTAAAAACAATTAGCTATATTTTGGTCTATAGCACTTTCTGGGCAAAGAACCAAGTAACATGTCTGACTTACTAATGCAGGAAGACGTAAATATCACTTACAATCTAATGGCTTCCTAGGACTTAAAAACACTTATTTGTTAACCAACAAAGTTTAACTAGGTCTCAGCTGTTCTACTGAGTGGCATTGGAATGACCTAAAAAAGAAAGTTATAACTCATTTCTGGTATTTCAAACTTTTATTGTTTTTCTTTTCCCTTGTGACATTACCTATTTTTTAGGTCATGTATACCAATTTGAAAAACTTTATAAATCAACATAAAGCTATGTACTGTATGTAATTTATGTTTCTGAATTAAGAATTATTAAGCATTATTGTATTCACTAAGTGGATAGGAATTAAATTAAGCATCTTATGTTCCCATATGGTAAAAGGGCATTTGCCAATATCTAAGCCATAGAGACAATTTCAACTACAAACTTTCCATTTGCAGATGTGTCATATATTTAAGAGTGGAAATGTTCCTAGGTTTTATACCATTAAAAGCATTTCTTTTAAAATGATCAACTAAGGATGTTTAATTTCATTTATATAACATGTTTTATTGCTTTTCTGTTAGTTATCCCTCAATTTGTAATTCATTAACCACCATCACTAACAGAAACCATTACTGTCACAAAATTAATCACTGAATTAAATTCTACAAAACAATTAATACATAAAAATACTAGAGATTAGAGTGTTCTTGTTTGGATAGTTCTGATAGAGCCATATTTCAGGAATCTGAAATGGATCTGGGTCAGACTAAGTTTCTGGCACCAAAGTTGTATGAGTGTTCAAGTCAAAAATGTCATTTCCGCATTAGAGTTTGTTGTAGCGACAGGAGTGCAGCAATCTCTAATGCGGGACTGACAATAAGTTGGATCCCTGAATAGGGAGTAATGCAGACAGATTTTTGACTACTTCTTATGATGAGAAGAGCAAAAATTCTTTATCTAATGCTGCTATATAATTCTCTGTAAACACATATTGGTACATGAACTTTTGATTGCACTATGAAGAACTCATCATTTATACTGTTTCCAATGGTGTTTATACAATCTGTATGAAGTGTTTTAATTGTGTTACTTAAAAAACATTGCTACCCTTTATACCCAGGATATTATTCTCTTCAATTTTGTATTACTTTTGGAACTGGTCCTTCCATTATCACGAGCAGCTGGTATGAAAGGTGTACTTTAGTCTCTTGCTAATGGTAGGTACATCACTGGTGCTGAAATGAGCAGCTTGTTACCCTTTTTTTTAATACAATTTTTGCAACCATCCTTAACCCAAGGTTTACTTTCTATCATTGGTCTTTCCTAACATGTGACTTGCTCCATTTAGAGATATAAAAAAGTACTTGTCAGTAAGTTGCCATTTGAAGTCCCACATGTCATATTTCCACCTTCAGCTTCTTGTGGCCAAATTACTACCAGTAAAACATATTACAGTCACACTGAGGTAGGTTTAATACAAAAGTGGAATACCAATGTCAATTCTCAAAATAATGCCATTTATTCATATTCAAAAAACGATGAACATATGTAAAGATTTTATGCATGGCTCAATTAGATAAGTTGAATGGTGGTGGATTACTTTAATTGTGGAGGTAAAAGATTACTTCAAATGTAAATTCACATTTTTGACACTAACTTCTGGGAAGAAAATAATGTTTTTTACAGATTATTGTATACACTGGTCATGGTGTGTTTAAGCTGTCCACCCTCCAGTAGGCACCCTGAGAGAGTATTTAGCAAGTTGGAAACACAGTAAGCACTTATTGTAGGAGGTTACAACCAAAAAATTACAAAAACTGATGTCCATTAAGGTGAACTACAGTTTGTATGAAGAAGAGGAGCGTACATTCAGTTAACTCAAAACTCTGATTCTAGTGGGGATGAATTCATGCTATGCTGTGCTGTATCTGATTTCTATAATAAGAATAGTAATTAGAAGGAAGATGATGACTAGAATTTTCATGCCTGGCAAAAGAAAACTTGTTTTCTTAACTCCACACCATTCCAAAAAGGTAAAACCTTCTGTGGAAGGATGTAAGTGCAGACTTCACCAATTTTCACAAAACTTGATCTGGAGATATGGACATGGATCCAGATTTCTGTTTTAAAGTTAGACTCAAAAGTTCCTTATTTTATTGCAATGTTGTGACATGGGGCCTGATCCAGCGCTACGAAAATTCGCAACGACGGGCGAATGCGAACGTACGCTCGTCGTATCAACCTACACGCCCCTAGCACTCCCATAGTAAAGTCCCTGCTTACGGCGGCTATACCCTACACTGGGTACGACCGTCGGCCGTACGAAAATTCGCAGAGAATACGCTGAAAAAATACGCTTAGCACGCCCATACTCTACAATTTAAATGGCTATCCCCGCCTCCCAGTAGTAAAACGGGCGCCCAGCCGACCATCGTAAAAAAAATACGCTCGCCGAGCGAAAAATACGCTAACGATACGCCCGCTATTCGCTCATGACGCGCGGGCGACCGGAACCTGTCATACTGGGCATGCGCATTGCGAATCCTGGATCCAGATTTCTGTTTTAAAGTGAGTATGCAAAGTTCCTTATTTTATTGCAATGTTGTGACATGGTTTACATGAAAAATATGAAGAACATACTCAAAATATAATTATTATTTTTTTAAAAGAAAGGGAAAGCCAGCTTAAAGTAAATGTATTTTTACAAAATTGACAGCTGCCGCAGTAATTTCCATTATATAAATCTACATACAATGTTTAAATGTCCTGCTAAATATTTTCCTTTTACAAAAGACCTTCTATTAGGTCTTCAATCCCTCTATAAAAAGTAAGACTTTCTATTTTGGAAGAGAACTACTGGAAATATCTTGTGAGCATGACCCGCATGACCTGCTATAATATGAATGCTTCTAAAGTAGTAGCAATGCTGTTTAATGTGTAATGCATGTTTTCAACCAAACATCATGTTTTCTAATTACTTTGCACTAGTGATGTTAATATTATATAGCTACTTTTTACTCTACAGTATTTCACTGTTTGAGTAGTAAAATGAAATAAAACTCTTTTTAGAGAGATAGTGTATCTTTTTACATTCAGTAATTATTAGTTTGTTCTGCGTCTCTGAATATTTTTGTATATTCCATTTTCAATGTTTTTATATTAATAGTGGTATAACGCTAACAACTATACCTGTTTTTCCTATATTCAAGATTTTTTAATTAGAAATATAGGAGTTATTGTAATTATTCTTTTTAATGTAGCTCAGTTAATAAAAAGTGGGGCTGATCCACATCTGTCTATTTTTCAGATGGAAGCACAGTATTAAGGAGCACTACTGGCTATCCGTCTGTTTCCACATCCGTCTGCTCTGTGCTAGTGGAACACGAACTTTCACGATATGTAAATGAGAAAAGGGCGTCTTTGCATTTAAATAGGCGCAGCAGCAGAGAAAGGTGCCTGTGCTTCTGTAAAAAGCTCACACCATCTCAGGGAATGGTGTAAGTAATGAACTTAGAGGATTTTTCAATGTAAACCCATGTGTTTAAAATACATTTTGAAAGATGAAAATATTTTATATATTTTTTTTATGTCAGCATAGTAGTGGATTAGGGCTACTAAGCTCTGTATTATGTAGTAATTAAAAACCCAATTAAAAATTGGTTTTTTTTCTGCAAACGCAAGCATTAAAAAACGAATTTAAAATGCATAGGAAAGTGGTAGAGGCTGTGGCTGTACAAGAGGCTGTGGCCCCTCAGACTGCAGGGTGTGGGAATGGATACATCTGCCCCTTCTCCCTACGTCCTATACAGTTGTGTGTTTCTGCCAACACGCTCTCTGAAAAGGACATACTGTATAGACTGTATAGAGCATCCACTAAAACTCTGGATCACCTTCAGTGTGCTAATATCTTGAGAGTTTGATAAACAAAGCTCCAGTAAACTGTGTTAGAATTTAACATTTTCTAACTCTTTGTATAGATAATTTTCAATATAACAATTTTTATGATCCTGTGTATCCTCATTTGTTTTGTTTTAAAATTTTACAGAAATAATTTTGTTGGCTCTTTTTTTAATAAGACAAAACTGTTCATGGTTAAAAAAAATGATTTCACATTTTAATTTTTTGCATATAACTACAAGATTAAAAAAGAAATAAAATGTCCCTTGAGCTATGTCAACAAGTATCGTTGCCTGAAAATTTAGTTCAAGTGTCTCTGTTGCAACACTCAAAAGCTTTTGATTATGAGTTTTCTTTACTTCAAATTGTAAATATTAAAATGTAGAAAAGAGTACAATCTAAAGACATCAAATGTCATTATATCAGCGTCATAGTATAAAGCAACATGTTACGGAACATCACTTATATTGAGGTTAAAATACCAGCTTAAACTGCAGGCAAAATGGAACCTATGATTTAGTTTATTAAGGATGTAAAAAATGTGCATCTTTTATGGTCTTCTCTATGCAAAAATGATGTGTATTTGTTTCACTAATATGTTTTGTGTCATTAGTTCTTATATTGATGTGGTCAGTAACAGTGCAACATCAAATCTTAATAGTAACTACTTACATAGCACAAAACAGATCAATTAATTCCATTAGGTGTGTCACAGGAGACAAACAATTTGGTCTAATTGATTTTAAAATAATGTGCCAGAAATATCTCAAACTTCTCATCAGAGCATTTAATCTATTTGCCAGTAACATTAAATATAAAAGTGACATTAAAATATGGTTGGCATACATTGTAGCTAAAGCTGTTATGAAACAGAGATACATCCCATTCCCTAATTAATGGTTTTGGAGATATTCAGTAAAGTAGTTTGTAATGCTAAAGATTTGCATATCTCTTTGTGATTTGAAGATAATTTTCAAAATACATTAGGTCTCCTGCACTATGGGGAAAATGTCACGGTTTAAATCTTCTCCCTACTATTTCATAAACCTTGATTATTTCAGTTTCATGCAAAGAGATAAAAATTAAAGTGCAAATGCATTAATTGAAGATAGGTGTTTGACTTAACTTTGTATACATTACACCATTTTGGATTGAAGGGAAACATTTTCCATTTAGTATTTTTAAATTAATGTTAAAAGTGATAAAAATGGGATTGGAATCTGGTGCACAAAAGAATGCAATTATATGTCATAGTAATTGATTCTTGGGGTTAGATTTACTAATCTGCAGGAAAAGAAAAGTGGAGATGTTGCCCATAACGACCAATCAGATTGTAGCTCTCACTTTCCTATTATATACTAGAAAATTCCAGCTAGAATCTGATTGGTTGCTATGGGCAACATCTCCACTTGTCCTTGCCGGCAACTTAGTAAATTTGGGCTTTGGAATCAAAACTTTTACTCTGAATTTGTCAATATGCACTATTACTTAAATATATCCCTATAGCAGTAAAGAACGTGTAAGTCAATCATCTCTTATTAATCATTAGTGCAGTGGTAGGAATGGAGAAAAACAAAATGCAAAAATATTCAGGAAGACTCCTCTGTCAAAAGATAAGTAATCTTACGTAACCCCACCCTTAACCCTTTCCTAACTGTCCCCTTCCAACAGCCTAACCATAGCGTTTCCCTTCTTTAGCCCTAACCCTAACCGTTCATGCCCCACAGCTGCAGCCTAACCCTACAATTCCTGTTAAACCATAACCTATTACATGCCACAGCTGTTGCAGCCTAACCCTAGTCTACCTGCTGCAAACATCCCAGCCTCTCATTTTAAGAAACGGGAAAATAGGTACCATCAAATTTGTATTTTAAGCCTATTTCGAACAATGATGCTGCCACCATTCAGATGATGGATTTATCATGTTCAAAATTCAGCCACTTGGAACGTCAACCGCATCCCCACAAATGCAATATAGACTGTTAAGATGAAGGTCCTCCATGCCATAGCATGCTCACATATCTATATATCATATCACAATATTTATAAAAATATAGAGAGACGGCACTTCCACCCATATAAATCCCGCAGCTTATAAAAAAGCAGGTACCCACCTGCAATATATATATCGCTGGCAAAAGAAGGATTGGTTTTTACAGCACAGTAGATTTATAATATGGAACAATTAATTAATAATTAAAAATATTAATAAAAAATTAAAATTATTATTGTTTTGATGGATGAAAACAAACAACGCTGGTATAGAAATTAGCAGTTTATTAAATACAAATGTACCTATAAGTGTAGATCATGAATACAAATACATACACTGAGTTCTTTACTTGTAGCATGCCATGTATACTCTTGTATAATAGCTTCATGCATTCCTTGTATAATAGCTTCATTGTTTTGTGATTGCCACTTGTATACTAGTACATATGTGCACTGTAACTATTTGTGCCCTTTTATTCTTATAATTTGTATTTTATCATATTACTTTTTATTCATGATCTACACATACATGTGTATTTAATAAACTGCAAATTTCTATACCAGCCTTGTTTGTTTTCATCCATCACAATTATTTTAGTTTTTTATTAATATTTTTAATTATTAATGAATTTTTCCATATTATAAATCTACTGCTCTGTAAAAAACCCTCTTCTTATGAACAATATTTGTCATTAAAGGAATTGTTAACTGCCACATTCCACCACTATGGTGTTTGTGGACATTGGTTAGTTGTGAAAAAAATCGGAAGGCACCATCCAATCAGAGGGTATGAAAGTGATACATTTAGAGACTCATAAGATTAGCACTAGCAGTTGTAAAACTCTGAGAAACATATATTTACTGTATTATAGTACACTTAACCTACTAAGAACTCTGTGTAAACCTTGCCTGGCAAAAATTTCACATTTGATTGTATTCTATTACCTAAACTTATATAACTTTAATAAGTTCATTTCTGTTGCAGTTCTTTTAAATTAAAATGTTATTTTCACAACAAATTCATAGGTTCATTTCTAAGTGTATGATAAGGACATAACACTGCTGCACTCTACTTATACTTGTCTGCATTTTTTAAATGTATTTTGCTTCAAATTTATACAGGATATGGGTCAAATTACTGCTCTTGTCCTAGAACAAGAAATCCCAGATATTGAAGAGGGGGAGACTAATCACTAGAAAATGTGCTTGACACAAGTTTGTACTAATTTCGATAAAAAGATTCATTTCAAAGGAAGAATCAATTTGACCCTCTTTAAAAGCACCAAGCTATGGACATACCAGAGTGATATTTCAGTGAGAAAAGGTTATTTAAGGTTGTTAATGAGGGAAAGGCGCCAGAGGGATACAAAAAATGGTAAGCATGATACTAATTGTTAAAATGTGTTAAATACTGATAGAGCTTACTAATAGCTATTGTAGGGGCTAAATAACGTCATTGATTTACAGAAACTCTCCACTAATGAACAAAGGCACATCACAGACTATGATAAGTTAGAGATTTATGATATTTATGACATAATTTTAGTGGCACAGTTAACAATCTGTATAGAAAATTAGCATATACACCTAAATAATTAAATCATTACATTAACAAATAAACAAGCCATAAAGAACAAAGTAGATAAATACTAAGCAAAGAAAGACTTTTTCCCTAATACAAATTTTACAGTAGTGTGGCTTTTTTTGTTTCTTTTTATATGGGATGCAACTGATTCATTCTAGTGCATTTCTTATAAAGTAATATTACTTGTACTGGATGGAAAAAAAGCCTCTTCTGTCTTTTTCCTGGAGTGATGAACCTCAGGAGGTGGGTGAAGATAGACCTAGCTGAGTAATGGTACACATAATTGGAACATAATTATGCATGGATTTTTACTTATTACAGCAGCATTTTATTGCCACTTTTGATAGGCTAATTGTGTATTGACCCCTTAAGCTAATATCAAATCATTACTGTTGCATTGATATTACAACTAATCAAAGCTATCTATTTGCATTGCATAATTGACACTTCCATTTGGGTCACTGCTTAAAAGAATATTAAAAAAACAAAATTTAGTATTTCATTTATATTTGATTTTATTTATACATTTACACATATTTTCTTTTTTTGTACATGACAACTTGTATTATAATAATGACAATGAAGATGATGATGATGGTGATAATTATTGTATTATTATTATTATTTTGAACATATACTTGTGACTGCAATTAAAACATCTCTATTCTTATTTTTGCCATATATTTAAACTTTACACCAACATTGAAGAATGTAAGTGTACAGTACATACTTGTTTATATAATATGCATAACTAATACAGTATAAAGTTGCAGCAATGAGTGCCAAGCAAATGGTATCATATAACTCATAGGCATCCCTGTTTGCTGATCTCCTAGATCTTGAAGCCTATAAGGACTAACTAAATATGTGTTTTCACTAGTCAAACAATTTGGAAGTGGTTGAAATTAAAATTTAGAAATGATGGTATGAAAACATAGAAATATTAGAAGTGAATAGAAATTTGTAGTCTTTCAATGAAATCAGTGGGAGAAGTCACAGTTTGGCATACCACGGTCGAGCTCAGTCTTATTGGGTACAATATAAAGAGAAAATAAAAAAAAAGGTGAAATTGTTTAAATTCAAAACCATGTGTAACTCTTATAAGAGGACATTAGCATCTTGCTTTACTGTGCAATGCCAACAAGGGGGTAGTAGGCAGTTTCTTAGATGCATATTTAGCACCCGGTCCCACCACGCACCTGCTCCTGAATAATGTATTACCTTTCAAAATCACTGATATGTTCTTTTTTTTTACCACTTTTTAGCAATTAGCTTGCATTCTGTGAAATTCTATAACTATATATTGTCCAAAAAACTTTTAGAACATGAGAAATGGTTTTATTTATCTCTAGAAAAATATTAATATTCTGGAGAAAGTCTGTTCTGTCAACATAATCATCTGCTGAAAATAGTTTAAATGTGAATCAGTAATACAAGTATTTTATTAACTTAATTTTAACAGAGCATCCAATTAATACCCATGAATGTCAATATGGAAAGTTTTAACAGGCATATCTGATTTTTATTTGTCTGTGAGATAATTATAGAAACCTTTATCCTCACAGGGATATTGTTATAACAAAGTGGCTTGCAGTAATTTGATTATTGTGCATAGTTATGCATGCCAAAATTTCAATTAAATTCTCTTTGCTTACCTTGATGAAAAATGAACTAGCATCTTCGAAGAGATATAAAAAGTAATGTTTGCATATGTTCTCATAACAAATACATAGAAGCAAACATAAACAGATACAGTATGATTTTTTTTAATCAAACAAATTGAGCAAACATTTTTATAATTTCTAATAAAAAATGATTTAAAACAAAAAAACAAACCTGAGACTACAATAACTATATAAATAAATGAATACAAAATATAGTGATTTTATAATGCTAAGGGAAAATTAATCCCAATACCCATTATGAAGACCAGTGGACCCAACTTTATAAGGATATGTAAGTGAATCGCAAACAATGACTTAAACTTTCCTCTATGTTATGAAGTTGAAAGGCCAAAAATACAAACTTTGTTTCACTATGTGAATTTTCTTACCCAAAACATCAACCATAATCAAAGAAAAAAACGATATCTGTGCTATTGGGAGTTATATGCAATGTGGAAATGAATAGTTGATAGGATATAATAATTATTTGTGTTTCAGCACCTTAATTTGAAGGAAGAGATAATCCTTAATAAAGACAGAAATAAAATATCAGAAGGTACCTTCTGATGAAATCATTAGTCAAATGAAGATACGCGTTAAGGTGCTAGAGTGGAGCTGCACGGACTAGCCTGACACCTATACCTATTCCTCACCAATACTTTGTATAATATACAAACTCTGATATTAACAAAAACTGTTCAAGATACCAATGCTTACTCAGAGCCAGTGCACCGGAGCTTTTGCTCCAAGACAAGTCATCTTATTGAAAACAACCTAACCGACCTGGCTGGACTACAATTCTCAGCTCAACACCCATAACTGTCAGGTATGGATTTATGTTTGCCTGCTCTGCATGGCAAATCCTGGCCCTGTTGTGGGAGTTTGCCATGCGGAATGCAAGACACGTCCTTATGTACGGATCTTCATGTGGGTGCATGGAGATCCATTGCGTAACATCTGTCTCACGCATGCGCATGTATAGCGGCAAATGCAGGATTTTGAAAGGGGGTTTCTAATGCTTGTTATATATGTAGGATATATTGGGGACCTGGACATTGTACCCTACATAAAGTACATATGGCAATATATTAGGGGTCTAGTTATGGCACATACTATATATAATATAGGTGGTTCATATTAGGTTTTGGGAATGGTACACAATATATACAACATATACAGTATATACTGTATATACAACATATACAGTATATACTGTATTTTACAATATATACAGTATATACTGTATATTACAATATATAATATTAGTAATATTAGTATACAGACCTCTATATACCACAGTTTATTATAGTATGTGCCAATACCAGACCCATAATATTTCCCATTTATATTACAGTATGTGCCATTCCAAGACACAACATACATCTCACATGTACTTTAAATTGTGTGCCATGTAATACATGTTGGTTATTGTAGAAGTTTGAGACATGATTGGGAATACAGGGGAGGTTTAAAAGACATGATTGGGAATAATAAAAGCTGGAGACACATGTATGGGGAATATTGGGGAGGCTGGAGACATACGATGGGGAATATTAAGGAGGCTGGAGAGACATGCTGGGAAGGCTGAAGAGACATGGATGGGCAATACTGAGAGCTGGAGACACATGAATTGGGAATGTGGGGAGGCTGGAGACATGGGATGGGGAATACTAGGGATCCTGGAGAGACATGACAGGGAATACTGGTAGCTGGTAAAAAATGAATAGGGAATACTGGGGAGGCTGGAGACAGATGATGAGAAATATTGTGGAGGCTGGAAAGATATACTGGGGAGGCTAGTGAGACATGGGACCGTATTCACAAGTTAGTAAGTGTAGAATCTACGTGCGTACTTTTACGATCAGTTAAACTGCCCAGAACCCAAATATACGCATGTAAACTATAGTCGACTGATTCACATACACAGACGTCAGACTTAGGAGTGATGCACACATCGCCCCGTAACGAGTCCTGCATGCATGGCTAGAGGGCAAGACTCTTAATGCAAATGAGCAGCATATGGGCTACTAATGTACAGTATGAGACTGCCAACAAAGTTAGGACTGATTCTCAAGTAGGAGTGCTTTGCGGAAACTAACATACGCACAGGAAAAGTTAAGGTAGCCCTCGACCACTCGTAAGTTGAAGAACTGTATTGTTTGCTGTGAGGCCATGCGTAATCATATACTTAGTTCAGGCCACACCTGCTGCGTATTTTTATTCAATGGATGTGTGTCTTATGCTGATTTCACATTTTGTGCTAGACTTCAACCGTGTAAAGTTGCCATTGTTTGTGTATAGTTTGAGAATGGTTATTTGTTATTTTAATTAACTTTACATTTTTATAATAAACACATTCACATTTTCTTCTATTTAACTATATTGGTTATTTGTTTAATCTTATTTTTAAAATGATTCTTTTGTAAATGTTTTATGAAACTCTCTATATTTAGTGGATCAGTATCTGATCCACTATCTGTTTATGTTTTTTGTAAAGTATGTCATGTTTATTTTTATTTCTATATGTATTTTTAATTATTCATTTTGATCACACATGTGAATGAGAGTACGTGCTGTTTTTTAAAAAATAAACATTTATTTTACTTTTCCAGAGTCTAATCAGTATATTTGGTTTCGTATCTTAGAATCATAACAATTTTAAGTATCATTCACATGTAATAAGGGCCCGGATTCCCACCCCCTGATGTATTGCACATACGTCCATAATTTACCAATAATAGCTACTACGCATGTGCATACACTATTACTGCCACCAAGTAAAACATAGTTTTAGATTGATTTATTGTATTTAGTATTTTTTCTTATAGATGTCATAATTCTATACCGATATAGGAGACCGTGCATATCCTCTTCAGCATTTTATCCTCACTCTCATTGGGCAACCAGGAAATGAGGCACAGCTTGCATACAATTTTGCAATATATTTAACAATTTTGCATATACCTCCAACAGGTCAGTTTTAGAAATTGTGATTGTTGTCTAGAAGGAGGTTTAGGTGCCTAGACCCTGACACCCCACACTTAACCGCACATTAGGTGTGCTTTGGTAGTAGGCTTATCATACCACAACAGTATAGGTGGTCTGATGTGCGTAGGCAGCAGTCTAACCTCCCAGCACATGCACAGACAGATACAAAGAAGTATGAGGGAATGCTAATTTGTAAGCACAGGTCTTCTACACAGTGCTCAAATGAAATATATTGCCTACACCACCCCACACTTAACCGCACATTAGGTGTGCTTTGGTAGTAGGCTTATCATACCACAACAGTATAGGTGGTCTGATGTGCGTAGGCAGCAGTCTAACCTCCCAGCACATGCACAGACAGATACAAAGAAGTGAAGTAGAATGCTAATTTGTAAGCACAGGTCTTCTACACAGTGCTCAAATGAAATATATACTATATATATAT
>WWET01000514.1:271979-303261 GCA_011038615.1 Limnodynastes dumerilii
GTAAGGAAGGGGCCATACGCCCGCACAGGGGGAGTGTCAGTGAAAGTGAACGCCGATACGCTGTGCTTTAGTAAGCACAGCGCATCAGCATAGGTCTGGATCAGGCCCAATTATCTCTAAAAGTACCCTAGAGTTCTAGAGCAAAGGCAATATCTCTTTAATTATAAAATATAAAACACCACTATGTTATGACTTATATCACTAAAGCTGTATACATTTCTATTAATTCAATGAAATAAATTTGAGAAAATAAAAATTTTATTGTGATTTTATGTTGAGTGTGAAAATCATTTACTATAATTATTATTATTATTATTATTATTATTATTATTATTATTATTATTATTATCATTTATTTATAAGGCGTCATAAGGTGTCCGCAGTGCTGTACATAATACAACAAAATACAATACAGCTATACAAGGCAGGGATGGACAGCATAGTACATATTAAAATAAAATATCAATTTTAAAATATCACAAAAATACAATAAAGTAAAGCAAGCACAGAACGCAAGGCAAATGTGAGGTGTCAAGCTTGGAAGATCAGGGAGCAGGGCATAGAGCGCAGTGAGAGGTTGAGATGGGGAACCAGCTGGGGATGGGTAAAAGGGTAGCAAAGGGGGACAAGAGAGTATGAAGTGAGGGGGGGAGTGGTGGAGGAGGAAGCAACACTAGGATGGAGGGCCCTGCTCATGTGAGCTAAAACACTAAGTGGAGGCATGAACTTACAGAAGACATAAGGAGGGGGAAGGATGTGGACTGCTGGTGTGAGCAAATGAGAGGGGGAAGGAAAGAAAAGAAGGGATAGATGTAGGATGCAGTGAGGATGTTAAGTGGAGGAGGGATAGAGTTGCCTGAACAGACGCGTTTGGGGAAATGCTTGAAGACCTGCAATGTGGGGGAGAGTCTGACTGATGAAGGTAGGTTATTCCAGTGCAGAGGTGCTGCACGGGAGTAGTCCTGGATATGGGCGTGAGATGTGGTGATCAGTAAAGAGGTCAGACAGTGCTGGTTAGCAGAACGGAAAGGGCAGGAAGGGGTGTGTATGTTGATGAGAGAAGAGAGGTAGGGAGCAGTGGATGAGGAGATGGCCTTAAAGGTGAGGGTAAGGAGTTTTAAGAGAGGTCTGAAGCAGACAGGAAGCCAGGAAAGGGTTTTACATAAAGAAGAGGCCGAGGTAGAGCGGAGTGAGAGGAAGTTGAGCCTTTAAACAGCATTGTGTATAGACTGAAGGGGGCAAGATGTGTAAGTGGGAGACCTATGAGGAGGATGTGACAGTAGTCGAGGTGTGATATGACTAGAGAGTGGATGAGGGTTTTAGTAGTTTCATTGGTGAGGAAGGGATGGATGTGTGCAATGTTGCTTAGGTGGAAACGTAAGGAATAAGAGAGGAAACATATGTGTGGTATAAAGGAAAGTGACACCTAGGCAGCAAACTTAAGGAGATGTGGAGACAGAGGTATCATGGTTATGGTGATGGAGGGAGGGGAGGAAATCCTAGGGAGAGAAAAAAACAATCATTTCCGTTTTGTCCATATTTAGCTTAAGGAAGCGTTTGGCCATCCATGTGGATAGGGATGCAAGGCACTCGGAAATCTTAGACAGAAGAGAGGGGTTGAGGACAGGGGAGGAGAAGTAAATTTGAGTGTCATCAGTGTAGAGGTGGTAGTTGAAACCGAAGGTTACCCTACAAGGAGGTGTAGAGGAAGAAGAGGAGCGGGCCAAGTACAGAGCCCTGGGGGATACCAACAGGGAGCGGAGAGGGGGAGGGGTGAGCTAAGGGTGGAAACAGAGAAAGTGCGGTCAGAGAGATAGGAGGAAAATCAGCAGAGAGCAGTGTGAGTGAGGCCAAAAGAGTGGAGGGTTTGACGCAGAAGAAGATGGTCAACGGTGTCAAAAGCAGCTGACAGATCAAAATGGTGTCCACACCTAGGCTGCATACGTGATTGTAAAAGTTAGGGGAGGAATCTGAACACGTAAGTGTCCAGATTTCCTACCGACAGCGGGGAGTGCATGGGGCGTGCACTTCCTGCTACGATGAAGGCCGTACTGACCTTGGGCGGCCATAAGACACCCGTAGATCAGGATCTGGCCCAACATTTGTAATTTTCAAATGCGCATACGCACAACCTTCATACGCCGCCGCCCCTTACTATAGTTACGGCCGCCAGCTGTTATGAAAAGGGAGCTTTCCCCACCTTTACGCAAGCCGTATCTCCGCCGTCAAGGTGGAGATAGCTATGCAAATTAAGGAATGGGGTGGAGGAAGCCCCGTCACGATTAGCAATGCGGCCGTAATTGTTAGGGTAGGAATTTGGACACGTAGGTGTCCAGATTTAAGTCCGATGGCGGCCGTACAGACCTTGGGCAGCATTAAGGTGCCCGTAGGTCTGAATCCGGCATTTTGTACATAAATTTAGTGTATATCAGGTAGCTTGTTATTGACTGAAACACATTTTATTACAAATGTATAAGGCAGTCTTTTAGTTAGATACTACTTTGAATCAAAACACGGTTTCCCTAGAGAAGCTTGGTTATCTTTCAAAGACCACATTAAAAGTAAAGTCTTTTTGAGGAGACTAATGGACATTTATAATACTACATATCTTTACCTAAGGATGTTCTCAAGAACTTTTTGTTGTATCAACTGACTTTTATGTACACATTTTTTGTATTTTTAACAATAAAGCTAAAAAAAACTTAAATGTAAAAACATGCATGTGCCAAGGTGAAATTTAAAGCAGATCTCATTTCTATGACTATGTGTTCAAAAACACAAAAGCCCAAGGACCAGATTTAGATCTCCATGTGTGCGTGTAAGTCCACATATAAGAGGTGGGGCAAACCCCACTGTTACTCCCCTCTTTCGTGTGGACTTTAGCTCACTTACACTCAGGGCTGGCCCTACCTATAGGCAACATAGGTGAGTTGCCTAGGGTGGCAACTCACCAGGGGGGGCGATACAAAGTCTGGGCTGTCCAGTTATAAAATTTGGATAGCCCAGATCCTTACTGCGGCAGCGGGTGGCAGAAAGAAGGAAATCATTGTCGCCAGTACAGGCTAATTGGCTAATATCATCTCTCTCCTCCGTGGCATCTGATTTAGTCATTCTGAGTCAGAGTGACTCAGAATAACCCAATCAGATACTGCAGGAGGGAGAGATGTAACTTCCTCCCTGTGCACTGATAGCTCTGACTCACTGTCTGTCAAAGCAGTGAGTCATAGTGGATGATGTCACACCCAGTGCTGCAGCCTCAGAGATGCGAGCAGAAACTGAGAAGACTCTAGGTGTGTGGACTGACTGTTGGAAACTTTGCCCAAGCTTCCAGTGGGAAAAAGAAAGTTATCACCAGGTTACAATTGCAATGTACATGAATAATAGTTTTTGAACTACTGACGTTTTTTTGTGGAATATGTTGATGTAGAATGATTTGCATGATCTCTCAGTATTTGGCTTTTTTATGGTGCCTGTGATCATCACAATGTAATGGTTTATATTTTTCTGTATGCTTAAAATATATATTTTAGGTGATATATGGGAGTTCTAAACCCTTTACAGTTATATGCAATTTGCATTGCTGTATTTTTTTTTCACATTTTTGGTTTTCCATGTTAAAAAAGGTGTCTGTATTATCTTGCCTATATAAATTATTATTAGAAGGGATAAATGTATGACATTGTTCCGAGGAAAATTGTATTACCTATTTAGAATGGAATGACTATTTTATTACCTATTTAGAATGAAATGACTTGAAACTACACTTTCAAAAGAGAAAAAGGTTCAAAAGTTCTTCCATATTTGGAATCAATATATTAACACTCTAGCCCCCATAATCAAAACACGAATACATGACTGCTTCATAAACACTAGGTGGTATGGAACTAGATTCACCAATCCAGCTAGACATGCCTGCTATGTCTTCACAAGATCCCGCTCTCCCGACAGTTGCCCGAGGGTCTCAAGAATAAAGATCACTGCCTACACAGCGCCTTTTGTTGAGGTAATAAAATTGTTGTTATGAATAATGCTAGAGAATCTTGTAAAACATTAAACATGTAAAGGAGGATCAATTATTATGAAGTAGTCCAAAGGAATGAGGTTGTCTCAGGTTGATGACGCGAATGAACATACCCGGGAGCTTCTGCATATACCCACATGCACCTTGAAAAAGAACACTTAGCGGCTCGAAACGCGTCGGTGGTTGTGGGTAATGTTGTTGCAGGCTGCTTAACTCGATTCCCATTTTTCCTCTTCTCTCATTTTACTAGTGTACAGGAAAGGGGCCCAAAGTTTTTAGTCACTAAGTTATTATAGGTGATACCATCTCAGAGGACAGGATAACGTGAGTGGGCTAGCAGATAGGGGTTTCTCCCCCATCCCCCACCTGTAGGGGTGAAATAAAGTTGAAGAATTGTTTTTATGGAAACCTTTTATTGATTGGAACAATGTTTCAATATGTTATTGATGGAATAAATTTGTAATACCATCAGTGGGAGTCTTTGATACTTGTGGAGGTTCAGTCATACAGGACTGGACTGTAGTAATCGTACAGCGTCAAGTGAGACCTGGAATGTGGTAGGATTCCTGCAAAAAGAAAGGAAAAAGACCATTAGTAAAGATATATCACAAGAGGTGAATCAAGTAAGTGCATCGATTTTGGACATATTGACGTTTGAATTTACCATCTACACTAGTTTTCCCCTCTGTTGTTGCTTTTGGGTACCTGTGATTGGAGAGAGGAAAAAGGGATCAAGACGGTGAAATAAAATTATTTATCGCTTTTAAAAAAGAGGAATTAAATGTAAGTGCAATACTTATTCCACTATTTGTTCATAAGAGTAGCTGGCAATACTAGGTGTTGTCTTTCAGTTTTTTTGGTGTGGAGGGAGATACCAAGTGGTTGCCGTTGGAGACGACAAGAGTGGAGTTAGAGAACACGTTTAATGCTGGAAGTCAAGACATAAATAGTGTAAGGAGTTGGGAGAGGGAACAGCGTGACATCAAAATTCTTACAGTCTTCACATTGCCTGTCCTCTCTTCTTTCCCTTTTTTTCTGCCATATGACTTCCTCCTTAAGGAGAACGAAGAAAATAATTATTTTGAAAGCTTATGAGGAGTATTTTAGGACCCCCACAAAGAGATTATAAAAGAGTACAACCGTACGAACTTAGGAACACCGGAAGAAGAAGAAGGATTGGTGAGCAAGGATAAGAACTACTGCTTAGTATTGACTTTATTACTGTCTGTTGGAACATATGAGGAAGAACGACTAAAATATATCACTAGTGAACTTCCTTTGGGTGGGTAAAATTGGGGGGTCTTTTTATTTTGTGGTATATACAAAGTTTTGGGAGTAGTGTGCCAGCGCCCATATCCTCTTCCCAACATTTGATTTTTTATTTTTAAGTGTGGGGACAATTAGTTGTCCTACACTTTAGGGGAATAGGTGTTATCCCCTGGGGGAAGGAAGGAGCTGCAGGTCGTGGGAGCGCAGGCTATAAGATCTGTTTTTTAAATCATTTTGGTAAACAGAAAAAGATTACTGGAAGGGGCAAACGAGGGAATAAAACTACCCGAAAAAAAGGAAATCACAAATTTAGAGAAAGGAATTTTTAATTTATTGTCTATTATATTAACTAAAACACAAATTTATTTACTTAAAAAGGGTCTCTCATTTGCTCCTTCATGTCATCCTAATAAATTCAATTTGTTGGTGGACGTGTTAAAATATTCACATAATTTGACGTTGAAACGCCATTTTATTAAAATTGATAAGAAGGAGTATTATAGTCAGACTACTGCTATACCACTAACTAATCGTATACCATCAGGTACAGGTTTAAAACCTACCTCCAAATTCTTCCCAATTGAGTCATGCGGGTCATATATCGAGTTATTTATTGAACTCATAAAAAAGATTTAGAAGGTTTGGACTACCAAAAACCAACTTTGGACTCCAACCTCAATAGTTGGGAGAGGAAGGCCTTGAAAGAACTGATGTCTAATCTTAATATTGTAATCAAATCTGCTGGCAAGGGGGGAGAGATAGCTGTACTAGATCGGGACAAGTATATTAAGGAGTCACTACGATTGCTAGGAGATGTTGAATCTTATAAAGTATTATCGAATGACCCTACTGCTCTTTTTGTAAATTAATTAGAAATTCTGCTGTTATCCGGTCTATCAACTGGTTGTATTTGTAGGGATGAGTTCAATTACCTTATGAAAAAACATCCCAGAGTGGCTACATTTTATCAGCTGCCGAATCTGCATAAGAACGGACTCAATCCCCCAGGCAGACCTATAGTCTCGGGGATTGAGTCCGTCACGGCAAGGCTTTCGGAGTTTGTAGATATAAACATCAAAAAGTATGTGCCACTTCTGGAGTTCATAGAAGACTCCACGCAAGTTCTACAGCTGGTCTCAGAGATTACCTGGGAACCACTGTTCAATTGGTGTACAATCGACATGGAGGCATTGTATACCTCAATTCCCCACAATATGGGATTAAGCGTACTTAGGTAGGTCTTCAAGAGTTCTTCAAAAGAACTATTTTACATTTTTAGACGCGGTATACCTTCAGGTATAGGGCACTGCGATGGGCACAGTTTTTGCTCCCAGTTTCGCAAATCTTTATCTCGCACACTGGGAGCAAAACTGTGCCTATACACAAGTCTTAAGTCAGCATATGAGGTTCTATAAATGATATATAGATGATGTTATATTGATTTGGGATGGCACAAAAGAAGAATTTGATATCTTTGTGGAGAACTTGAACTCTAACATATATGGTTTGAAGTTCACGTCAAAGTTTGGAGGGTCAGAGATCGAATTTCTCGATTTTTCCCTTAGTGTGCCAACTACAGTTAATCCAATTATTTCCTCGTGCACTTTTTTTAACGAGGTAGACAGCAACAGCTACCTGGAATATCGTAGCTGTCATTTAAAACAGTGGAAAGACAATGTGCCCTATTCACAGTTTCTGCGGTTACGCAGAAACTGCTCTTCATTGGACAAATTTGAGGAACAGTCCACGATATACAAGGTGAGGTTCGCAGAAAGGAATTATCCTCTTTATCTTATAGAGGAGAGCTTTCTGAGGGCAAAAAATCTGGATAGATCAAAATTATTAGAATATAAAAATAAAAACAGAAATAGGAACGAAACCACTAATGAACAAGTCTCTATGGAGACATTTGTTCATCCATAGTGGAGTGCCCTTTAGTGACTGATTTCAATAGTTGCAGTGGCCATATAAAAACTATCATCAATAAACACTGGCCAGTATTGAAATTGGACCCTATCCTCTCATCTTACCTTCCAGAAAAGCCTAGTGTAAGATTCAGAAGGGCAAAAACTTTAAAGCCTAGTTTGTTACCTATAGAACCCCTGTGGCTCCTGTAAAATCTGTAGACACATTAGTAAAGACAAGTGGTTTTTGGATGTAGGGGGTAACACTAAATTTGAAATCACAAACTTTACTAATTGTAACTCCACATGTGTGATATATATTTGTTCCAATGTAAATGTAAGCTATTCTATGTCGGCAAGACCAAGCGTCCCCTTAAAGTCAGGGCCTTGGAGCACTACCGAAACATAGTGAACAAAAATATGTCACACAGTGTGTTGCATCATTTTGCGACTGTGCATAAGGTTCAAATAGAAGGAGTTACCATCAGGGCAATTGAGCAAGTCAGTCTGGATGTTAGAGGAGGGGATTTATTGAAAAAGCTCTCACAACGAGACTGTTATTGCATATTAACTTTGAAGTCATAGAGTCCTATAGGACTCAATGAGAGCTTCGAGTTGACTTCTTTTCTATAGATAATTAATGATCTAAATATCTGTTATACTTATACTGCTTCCATTTAATTTAGCATACATCCAGACTGACCCCTCATAACCATTTCGTGGCGTTGTGACTTGTAAATCATTGTGTTTTGGTTGATTGATTCCTTATATCTTATAATTAATTGTATACCTCTGATTTGTATATTGTTGTGCTGTTCAAACATGTTTGTCAATAGTGGTTCATTCCACTAAGAAGAATTTCTTAGTCTATCTTGAATCAAGAATCTTGAGGGTTAAAATTTGGATCTATCTTACATCTAGATCGATCCCTTCTAGTTACTCTTTGTCCATTGGTCTGAAAATTATTGTGTTTTGGTCTATATATTTTATTGACTGTTTATTTTTATATGTATTTTATATATATATATATATATATTATATATTGCATATTGTTTCAAATATGCATACCAATTGGGACTTACCCAATTTTCTGAAACAGGTTAGTCTACCTTTAAGAGTCCTGAGGTTCAATCTTTTATGTGTGATGTAAATATCTATACGTTCATTGTATAGTTCTAATTATTATTATATATCTGCGTTCCTTAAAACCTTTAATTAGCCAATAACAGCACCTTGAGTGTTATTTATAGGGAACAATATTTTGTCTGGCACACCCCCTGACAAAGTCAATTCTGACGAAACACGTAAGGGCGGGTCCAGACGATCGTGCCTCTGCCAGGGATCTTTCCATTCTCCACGTGCTGCAGTGTTTACAAGCGAGGTATCGGCTATTGACTTTCCAGGACGCTAAGACGCAGATTTGCCGAGATACCCGCGGGAGCGGTAACATCCAACTGCTTGTTTGAATCACACTTGTGGTTCAATATATTTGGTACGCAGAATTGTATGCCATACTTTTTATGTCTTGTTATTTTTACCTTATTAAACAATATTGCACCATGAAGTGCATCCTCCTATTTCTCTCTCTCTCTATAATAAAAATGCATGTTATCAAAATATGTTATCTCAAAAATAATATGTATGTTATAAATGTCTTCTGTGATCTCTTGGTACATTTCATGTGTAAAATACAGTTTTGGTTGGATTTAAACTTATAATGCTTTTCTTTAAAGAGTAATAACTTGTGTTGCTGTTTAATGATTTTTTTCAAAAAAAATTGCTTCTTGGTAACTTTATTTTTGTGGGCATATAAACACTAAATTGATTATGATTTTCTGCTTTTATGCCAAAATCTTGCCTACAGCATCAAATTGGCAAGGGCCGGCCCTGCTTACACTGCCATAAGGAAGCCATAAACCATGTGGATTAGCAGTTTGTACAACTGCTGATCAACAAGTAAGCACTAAAAACCCACCCACACTTTAAAATTTAAATGCTCCTCCTATCCACCTTACGAGGTTTAGGTGGGCAGAGGGGATATGCAGGCCTGTTGGATTGATCTCCAGACATACAGAACTTCCATACGCCTGGAGAGCTGTTTTAGAACATCTGCTATGTATGTGCATGTACATAGCCAGATATTCACCTGACGGTTGCAGTCAATGGGGTAGATCCAGAACTACGTGTGTGCGTACGTATATTAGCGGTGCGTATTTTCGTACACGTAAGGTCGCTACACTCCCCACGGCACACCCCTTGCACGGACGTATTTTGTCACATTACGCGACCCAACCCCTACCTTAACTTTTCCTAACGTAACAGAATACGTCCGCTAACGGGCGTACAGACTACGCGAACGTACGCAGCTTAGCACGCCCATACTGTACACTTTAAATACCACCCCCCGCCTACTTCACGTAAAACGCACGTATTGTTGAGTAACGTAAATTTGGCACGCCCACACGTAAGTATTGAGACATACGTGAATCACCCATACGTTCTAAAATACGCTACGTGAATGTGCGTATTTTCTATGGTGCGCATGCGCAGTGCGTGCAAATCTGCGAATTTACGTCTCCACCACACGTAAATTCGCGGAAATGCGTAGTTCTGGATCTGGCCCAATGTGTGGAAGTCGGGAGACTTTATTAAGTCTTAATCCAGCCACAAATTTCCAGTTAATTTGCCCTGAAGTTTAAATTCATGTGACATATAATGCACACATTTTTTATTTTAAAGTTTCAAAGTGTTGTATTAAGAGGTTATTGCTATAAATGTAATTTCAGAAAAAAACCATTTTGCAGCATATCCAGAATAACAGCAATAGAATATGCAAATGTGCATCATGCAAAAGTATGTTAAACTGCAGGGAAAGGCAAATCAAAACTGCATTTATTATAACGTGGTTCAGTATTTGTGAATAAAAAGCAAAAGTTTTGTATTTTCACTGCATGCAAAAAAAATGTAAAAGAAGAAAATAAAATACATTTTTACCCATGAAATTGCAACATGGCTTATCTAGGTGTAAACCTGCACTTTACACTTAAGTTTGACGATTGAGTTAGGACACAAGTCCTAACTCAATCGTAAAATCAGTTCATTTTCTATAGACATTTACATATATATAATTTGATCTTTAAGACTTATTGTTGCTAAAGTAGCCCACTTAATGATTTAACATACTCTGACATGCTTCAAGAAAAGAAAAATGTTGGCAGCTAAAACAGTTTCATATGCTGACATTATTTAAAGGGCATCTTTATCACAAGCAAGGAAAAAAACAAAAAACCCCAGTATGATGTGTGTTTATTGAAGATCAAATCTGTGCTGTAAAATGCTAGAGAAGTGAAGCATGAACTTAAAGTTATGATGCAGGGAGATTAAAGACACCTGCTGCAGCCTCAAAATATTTTATTTAACAGCTTCAGAAGCCAGATTATATCCTAGTATATATCTTCCTGTCAATAAAACATAAAATCCTATTATTGCAGAGGAAGGAAAGAATGGAATACTATTTAGAAGGATAACAAAAGATAATACTAATGTACAATAAACTACTGAGCTGTCTGGAAAGTCCAACAGTCCTGTTTTCATTAAAAAAAAACAAAAAAAAACCAAGAAGATACAGTTAGTCGAGCACTGTAAACTCTCAATAAATTGTTTTCATTGGCTACAAACTGTCTCTGATTTCTAGGGATTGTCTCAAGTTTTAAATGGTTATGTTTTTGTTTGTTTATTTGTTTTTTTCCCCTCTAATTTATAAGCTTCCTTTTGCTACAGCAGCATTAAAATGCAGACAGATTAAGGAGTAGCATTAATTTTATTGTATGAAGATTTGCCTTTCATTTTCACTAAACATGGTTGGGTTGTTGATGAAAGCATGCAACCAATATCATTATTAAAAAAATACAAAACTTCAGTATTTTACATATGTACATCAATACTGAAGAAACAGTGTTAATATTTTTTTAAGGAATTGGTGTTTTACAACACAATACTTTTATTTCTTCATTTTTTTCTCTTCTGTATTTCAGGTTTTAAAATAGTCATAATCAATTATGGCGTGTTGTCAATTAAGCTCATCCAATGAAGATTTGTTGTTTCGAGCAATCGTATCAGTGTATAACCTTTAATAAGTGCTTTAGGAAGTACCTTTCTCATAGAAAGACAAAAGAAAAATGTTGTAAATACCAGGTAATGGATTTCTTTACATAGAAGGATGATAATTGTTATCATTCTACAAAAAAATACACTGGAAATAGTAAAAATAGTGGCTACATATATGGATAAAATAGTCTGATAACTTGTTATGGGATCTGATTTACAATTAGTACTGTGCCAGTTAATATGATATATGTTATGAGATTTCCGTTGCACATACACACAGAGCACAGTTTTGGCTTCATATGAAATTTTCTACAAATTTAGAAAATTCAGACTAGCAATTTGTGATCATATATTTTATATCCACCATTTCCTAAGTTGTCCTCCCCAAATCTGATCAGCTAGTCATAGTTTGAAGTAAATTCAGGTTAATTTTACCTTAACTAGTTACAGCAGGCTGTCTCTAAATATTTTGGTATCTACCGTTACTCATCCAAGGCTGTGCATACATAAATTGACACTGCAGGATGTCTCTAAATATTTTGGTAAGTATCGTTACTCCTCTAAGGGCAGTGCATACATAAATTGACACTGCAGGCTGTCTCTTCATTTTTTTGTATCTACCGTTACTCCTCTAAGGACCATGCATACATAAATTAATACCTCAAACTTTTATGAAATGACCTACTTTGCATGCGCAGTAGGTCATTTACATAATCTACGCACCATTTAAGTATTTAGATTGAGTATGTGCGTTCTCCAAATACCGCACATATTTTAGGGAGTAGAAAGAGACGTGCCACGGCAGCCTTTGGGAGGATTTAAGAAGAGTTGGTGGGGGTAGGTATGGAAAGTAGCAGGGGAGTGTGGTGTAGGGGAAAGAGCATTTGTATTCTCCTTCTTAAGAAGAAGAATATGAACGGGAAGTTAGGGAAGCCCTAGGTTCTTAAAAAAGGGTATGGTGGTGGGGGAGAGAGCTTTAAGATATCTGCACCTTCTTAAAGCTTTCTTAAGTGCTAATATGTTCCATTGGGATGGGTTGAGTGTTTTTGAGTGTTTTTGCTTGAGTGTTTATGATACCTTGCAGTAGGTGGAAGGTTTGGAATCTTGTTTTCTATATATGTCTGTATTCCTATAAATAAGGCCAGGAAAGGCTGCCAGGCCTTTTGGCTACCTTAGTGAATACATTTAAAGTGAATACTTTTTAAGTGATAGAATTCAGAATTACACCAGAGTTACACGGGAGGGAAACAGAGGAGAAACAGCAGAAACAACTAAGGATGTCTTACACAACAACAGCAGTTAAAGTCTGTTACTTTCCACCTGAAACAGCTACTATTCAAGAACAATCCTTCAGGACATAGCCTTACCTGCATATTGCAATATGAAACCACTCTATTGCTGCCTCTAGTTACTGCATTGGACTTCTAATAACCTTTCAATACATAGTTTCTATGCAAATTTATTTAACTTTTACAATTCATGCTCATGCTTTTTATTGTTATAATTACATTTGTTTCATAATTCTGATCCTGTCTCCAGCTGCTCTTGCCTTTATCACTACTACTTGCCTACTTACTACCCTAATGGCCCTGGTCTCTCCATCCCCCTCCTATCCACCACCTTCTCCTTGCCCACAATTCATACTGACCCCCTACCCTCTACTACTCTTTCACCAGTCTCCCCTTTCCTTCCCATCCCCATCCCCACCCTGATGCTGCTTCCCCTGCTGCCCTCTCCTATGACGGTATCTCTTTCTCCCACACTCCTAGGCCCGGCAAATGCCCTTTTGGTGGTATGGGCATTCTCCTATCCCCTTTCTACATCTTCTGCATCATAACCCCTGAGCCCTTTCACTCCTTCTCCTACTTTGAGGTCCATTTTATCTGTCTCTACCACCCCATCCATCTCTGCATTGCTGTTTTCTACTGCCCCTCTGGCCCCACCTCCAGATTTATTAATAACTGTGCAGCCTGCTCTTCCACTTACTGTCTTCCGACATCCCCTCACTCATCCTTGGTGATTTTAACATCCCCTTTGACAACCCTTCTGACCCCAGCACTACCAAACTTCTCTACCTTACCCTCGCCAAGCAATCCTTTTTCAAGTCCCTTATCCTGTCCCAATCGACTAACCCCCATCTCTTTTCCATCTTCAACTCTCTTCTACCCCCCTCCTCCTTTCCTCCCTCTGTCAATTTCTGCCTCTGACTTTGCCACCTTCTTCACTTCCAAGATTGATTCCATAAGGAGCTCCATCTCCTCTACCATCACTATCCTCCCCCTTCATCTCTACCCTCTCATCTCCTCCCCAGTAACCTACCTACCTTCATCCCCACCTCGGTTAATAAAGTCCACTCCCTTCTTTTGTCATCGCCCAGTCAACGTGCCCACTTGATCCCATCCCCTCTCTTCTTCTCTGATATCTCCCTCTTTCCACCTGCTCTTGTTTTGCACACCTCTTCAACTTATCCCTCTCTTCTGGCTTCTTCTCCTCCCCCTTTAAATATGCTCTTGTCTCCCCTAACCTTAAAAAAACCTAAGCTTGACCCCACCTCACCATAAAGCTTCCTTCTCCCCTTTGCCTCCAAGCTGCTTGACTGGCTTGTTTACAACCTAATCAGCTACCTCACTGACAACTCCATCCTGGATCCCTTCCAATATGGGTTCCTCTCCCTCCACTCCACTGAAACTGTTTTCTTCTCCACCAAGCATAAGGGTCACTTCTCCCTTCTCATCCCCCTGGATCTATTGGCAGCCTTTGATACTGCTGATCACCTTCTCCTCCTCCATACCCTTTACTATCTTGGCCTCTCTGGCACTGTCCACTTTTGGTTCTCCTCCTATCTCTCGGGCTGCTCCTTCTCTATCTCAACACCTAGTACCTCCTCCCTTACCACTCCTCTTCCTGTTAGTGTTCCCAGGGCTCAGTTATTGTTCATCTTCTCTTCTTGCTCTACACCTGCTCTCTGGCAGACCTCATCAGCTCTTTTTGCTTTCACTACCACTTCTATGACGATGACACTCAAATCTATCTTTCCTTCCATGACCCCTCTCTCTTGTCCAAAGTGTCAAACTGCTTCTTGGCCATCTCCTGGCCCAGCGCTTTCTCAGGCTTAACATGGAGAAACTGAAATCATAGTCTTCCCTCCGTCATGTATCCCCTCTACCCCTACCATCTCCATTACTATCCGTGACTCCACCATCTCCTTCTCTACCCAAGTCCGCTGACTGGGAGTCATCCTTGACTTTTAGAATTCTCTTTAAGATTCTCACTACAACCTACAAGGCTCTTTTCTCCACCACTGCTCCCTACGGCTCCTCCCTTTTCTCCATTCAATCCCCCCCACCCCTGACCCCTCCGCTCTGGTTGTGACTAGCACCTCAACTCCAATATGATATCTACCTCTCACTCCTGCAAGCTGGGCCACCCCTCTGCACTGGAACAACCTACCACAACCTATTAGGTAGTGCAATACTCTCCAATCTTTAAAATACTCGCTCAAGACCAACTTCTTCAGGCTAGAGAACACTTTCTCCACTGAAAACCTACCTGCTTTCCCTATCTCCATCCCTGTGTCTCCTATTTGTTTAACCCCTTCACTTAGCATGTCAGCTCTTATGAGCAGGGCCCCCTCCCTTCTGTCATCACCCCTCCACACTATTCTAATTATTTCTCACCTTTTCTCTCTACTGTATCTCTCCCTTTTCTCTCTACTGTCCTGCTTCTTTTTTTGCATTTATATTGTTCTTCTATTTTTGTACTTTATTTCTCTATTGTACTTGTATTGTTATTTTTATAAATTTGTACCCTGTCTGTTAATTATTGTATATGTACTTTGTTGCGAGACTGACCCACCAAGGTGCGGAGTTTAACTACTAGGTGGTATTCGCCAGAGCCCCTGATGGGTAGCAGGTCATGGTCCCCCGTAGACAGTCTCACAGGAAAGGAAGAGGTAGACTAGGAAGCCACAAAGACACAAACACAACTGGCCAGGGAACTGGCTAGACAAGTAGAGAGAATACTAGAGTGACAGTTAAATGAACAATACAGCAAAACAGAGCAACAGGACCATTGAGAAGGTTTAGAAAGCACAGAGTCTGCACAGTACTGACCAGACATGCTGGCATACAGGTGAGTGAAAAAGGTAAGTACAGAGTCCACACAGTATTAGCCAGACAGGCTGGCATGCAGAAGAGTGGACAAGGTGAGTACAGAGTCTGCACAGTACTGACCAGACAGGTTGGTGTGCAGGTGAGTGAACAAAGTAAGTATAGAGTCTGCACAGTATAAAATGAAGACAGAGAAAAAAAAACAGACTTATAAGAATAGAAGGAGGATAGCAGGAGTAGGCTGGAGAGGAGACACAGGGGAACAAAATACTGCTGAGAACCAACGGGAAAACCCCAGAGAGCTAGACACTAGGACAAGGTAGCAGGCTAACGATCATAAAGGAACACGCTATCACCGGCGTCCACATGCAGGGATACCGGGTATATAAAGCAGCTGTAGCCAATCACCAAGTGGTGCACTGGGAGAAAGAGATTGGCTGGCATCCAGATCACCTAGCAATGATCTGGATGCACAGCCTAGTGGTGAGGGGAGGCACATTGCAGTGCATGGTTTACACGCCACCAACTGAGCGATGGCGTGTTACATAGTTATTGGATTTCCTTTTGCCCCTATATGTTGCAGCAGATGCCGCGAGACACCTTATATTATTAATAATAATAATAATAATAATAATAAAGACTCCCGACAGGGTATTTTTTAAATCAGTTTCTCAAATGCTGCTACAACAACATTAACTCCATGGGTAATCCAGCTTTAGCTAAATCATCACAAACCATATCTAGTAGTAATACTAGTAATACTTTATTAAATTATTTATTAAGAATAATGGGGTAGATCCAGAACAACATCTGCGTATGTACTTACGTACGTAAACGTATGTAAATACACATGAACGTAAGCAATAAAATTACGCATTATTTAAACAACGTAATTTACGTTGACACACCCACAACACGTATTATCAAAAATACGTACGCACACGTGCGTATTGGTTAACGAATATATGCAGCACGTAATACGTTAGTAATTGTGGATCATGCGGACGTCTGCTGAATACGTACCTCTGATTCACAAGTACGTTTTTTCCATAGTATGCATGTGTAGTTTTGACAATTACTGTTGTATGCGTATAAATAAAGATAATCATTTGTATATTTTATCTAAATATATTATAAATATACAAATATATATTTATAAATTGATCTAAATGGCCTGATAGTAATTTTATGTTTTATGTGTTATTTTTACAACAAACATATTTTGTTTATCAATTAGAAGTACTCAAAACAATATAAATATTACATATAAAGACATATTGGACATTAACATAACCTATGTATTTTTATCCTTTATGTCAATCATAATAAAAATGTTTTTTTACAATGCTTGATTATGTACATGTGTAATTGTTTTTTTTTTTTAACTTCAAAATGTTATTGATTTTATAATAATAAAAAGGGAAAGGGATACAGAAAGAAAAAAAGGGGGGGATTGGGGGGAACATCGTAGGTTACAATACATAATAAGCATGGCATAAAGATCATCATGCACTGCCGTTACACAGAACAGCTGATAGCAAACCCCCTTTCAACTGCCACAAGATTGTGTTTTATAATGCTTCAAGTTACATGCATTCTACAATCTAGGACGGTCATTGGTGCTAAATTGCTAAACTGAACTGAAAGTTTGCAGGGCGGCACCAAACACCCTAGTACCGGCTCTGGCCTTTGGCAATCATCTCTAGCACCCTCACATCTGATATTTTCTACATGTGGAAAAGGAGTTATAGTTCCTCACTGTGAATTTTTAAACACAGTATAGTGGAATTCAAATGGACAGTTTAAATTGACATAGTTTTAGCTGATGCTACAAAATGGAATGCCAACATCTTCTGTTATGGGGTTACTTTCCCCTATGAACATATCATCTGCATCCCCTGATGTATAGTTTTGGCAGAATAAATATACCAATAACTTTATCTGGTAAATTTGCAGTCCATGCCAAGGGAGGTTAACCCTGAAAACCACGGGCAATTGTGGTTAGTTTTACAACAGATGTTCTGCCTCTTAAGGGATCAGGCTGTGTTTTTGTTTTTTAACAACAGCTGTCTTCCTGGCAACAAGAAAGTAAAAGATGTTAGAAGAACCAAGGACAAACAATCAGTGCATCTGTGAATATTTGGCAGTTGTGTTAACTCTTCACATTAATGTTTTTGCTAATAAAAGAGAACAAGAAAAATGATGTGCATTGTTTTTTTTCCAAATCTTGGACACATTTAATTTCCATGTAAAATGTAATATTACTATAGAGACATTTTACTATGAGGAAGGTCCATAAGATACAGAAACGGAAGGTGTAAAAAGCCAAATCAAATGGAAGTAAATGCAAACACAGCAGGTGCCTGTCTGGTATTGTACAAAGTAGGTGGCTTTTCATTATTGTGGATCTGATAGTCATTTAAAAAGGCATTTCTTATGCAAAATGGGCAGATAACATTGTTTACATCAAAATAAATGTATGATACAGTGGTAAAGGGATATATTGAAATTAATACATTCATATTTATAATCATATTTTAATGCCAGCGAATGACTTATTTTATTCAAATAAAAAAACACTTATAACTTTGCAAAATCCTACTGACAATATAAGTTTTTAACCTTATTTTATTTTTATTTTATTAATAACAATATGAATGAAATAATTTTTATTGCAGTATTTTTTTTTTTTTATAAAAACTGCTTTTTGGGCATAACCAAAGTAGGAGTTATTTAGAAGCAGGCTAATTAACAGGAATGCACATTGTGCCAGATCCAGAAATAAGTAAGTCAGGTAACTTATGCAAATAACTTGCGCAGGGCCGGCATCGGGGGGGAGGGGGGGACAGCCGAGACTAGTAGTCCCAGGCTCTCCTCTCTGTCTGCCTGGGACACTGTGGAAAGATATAAAGATACTAGTAGGAATCAGCCATTCCTATATCAGACCCTGGCAGGCTGAACTAGAGAGTAGCGATGAGCAGGGAGAACTTCCCTGCGCATTGACCCTTTGTAATTCGCTTCTGAATGTTACTGGATATATATATATATCCAGTAAAATTGACTATATTTTGCAATCTAGAAATATGGCACCCAATGTTGCATAATATTTGTCTTGATTATTGACGTTTGTATTTATAGATATAGATGTGTGGGGTGTATATATATATATATGGTTGGGCTTGTTTTGGGGCTTTTTTTGGATTAGATTGGGCTTGTTTTGGGCTTGTTTTTAATGTCTCGGTTGCTTGTTTTATGTTTTAGAGTTGACAACACTGTTAGTAGCACTCACATATGGAGAAGGCACAGGGCATCTGGCTGGAATGAACAACCACAGTCGCAAGTAGGTTGGTGGGCCGGGCTGTGAGGCAGAGTATTCAGACGTCAAAGCTGGAGATTAGTTACTGGCTTCCCTGAATATGCAAAGGACAGCCTGTGGTGCGTCCGCCGCGGTGAGACTGCTAGAGCCACAAGGCTTCCCGATGGTCTCACAGAGGAGGACGGTGTGTAGAGCCCGGAGTTTATTACATGTTCAAACTTCAACTGAATGAATGAAAAAGTTTGCTCTGAGCGATGCTTCATTAATTGATACAGACACAAATCAAATAGCCTTGTAGCAGTGGTGTTTAGACAGCTGAAGTCAGAATTAGGATAAGACGTGGTGGAGTTAATCCTTAACGCGTTTCATCGCACGTGCTGGCAACTTCATCAGAATACATATTATACCTAGGGGAAGCAGGGTTTTTCTAAAATCTTTTGTGTATATGCAGCCATGCCCTTTTTGGATCCCAATATGAAGTATTGTTCTGAATGTGACAAAAATGTAGTATATTTGAAAAGTGCTATCTTTCTCTACGTTCTCTACCTCTGTATTCTGTTCCAGTCTATAAATGAATAGTTCAGCTAGTCTTTCTTTGCATTTTGGGACACATGACATGCATCATTATAATTGTCATTCTTTGCACAGTTTCTAATGTCTTTCTGGAGACATGGTTTTCAGAACTAAACCCAGTATTCCATGTGAGTTGGGCTCATTGATTTAGAAAGTGGCATTACATTACTCTTTCTGGTACTAATTCATCTCCCTGTCCAGCCCAACATCTGACTTGATTGTTCATTGCTCTTTTACTGCCATTTCTAAATGTTCATACCACCATTTTAAAATTTCCACTTTGACCACTGATCAAAATAAACTATGTCTACAGCTCCTGCTTGATCTACTACATTAGTGACCTAGTCAAAAAAGTTGACATGATCTTTCCCCATAGAATACATGCTGCTAGGGATCCTGTAAATTATTGGATTTAGGATATTTTCTATTTTTTTCCTTTAAAATGTTTCCAACAATATCCCTACTATTGGTGTAAGACTTACAGGTCTGTAGTTGCCAGCTTCAGCTTTTTCCCTGCTTCCACTTTTATGCAAAGGGAATATATTTGCTATTTTCCAGCCTTTTTTTATAAGTATACCCTATCGTTCTTTTGTGAATATTGAACAATAATTGTTATAAATTCTGTATTTCTCTACCTTGCCAGGTTGATTGGGTGTTATTATTTAATTAGAATTAAAAAAAATGCAACCTTTATTATATTGTCCATATAATGTAATACAATTATGTTATATTACAATGTAATATTTAATTTGAATATAAATCAATATTTTGATTGCATATTTTACTGTACTGAAGACAACTTATCCTCTCATGCACATCTATGCTAATTATTACAAACTTTTATTGATAGGGTGAAAATGAAAAGAAATGGGATTCGACAAATAGTGCTAAAATTGCCAGCTGCCACATGGCTACAGCCCTTGATGTACTATTTAAATGCTTCCCTTCTCCCACCTTGCATACATGCAAGACACATCCTGCCCTGCCATTGGAAGTGGTTACGCGAGTCTGGATGTGACCATATTGTGGACTAATTTGTACCTTCATTTTTTTTACCGTACCTTTAAATACATAAATGGTTGCACAGTTTATTCTATGATTTATTATAACTTTTGACCACAATCTATTCTTATGGTAATTAACAAATTGTAAATAGATTTAAACTATATATACAGTGAGACTATAAACTTTTATTTATTTGATTATCTAAAGAATGGATTATGCTTATTATGTAGACATTTTTGTTTATTAATAAAATATGCTTAAAGAAATGCTCAAAGATCAAGAAAAACTATTCTTACAGTTTCCATTCACCTTAACAGTAAAACATAATTTGATATGTCCCCAAAAAGTTAACGATTTTGTGCAACATAATTTTATTGAGAAGGCTACCAGAGAGAGCACTCATCTTGTCATGACCCATGTCTGTAATTAAATTGAACAGCAGATGTTAACAACTTGAGAGTGCTATTTATGATGTAAGTACACCTTGTTAAATACTGAAGAGTTTTTGCTGTGCCATGGCTCACATTAACTAAAGGCTACGCACATTCTCTTTCAAACAAACGGAAAAGAAAAGTTTACCATTGTGCTCAAAAATGCAACAGGTGGCTCAACAGACATCAACAATTTCTTTTTGAGGATTTTGAGGAAACATATAAACAATTATATATTTGGCACCTACAGTTTTGACCTGTCACTAAATCTTATGCTGTGAATAGATTCAATGGGCCTGATCAAGAGCTACGCTGGCCCGCTGGCCGTAAGTACGGCCAGCGTAGCTCTGGAGCACTCCCCCGACACTCCCCATGTGGCCGGCGTAATTACCCACTGTTACACAGGCTGAAGGCTACCTTCACTTCAGCCAGCATAACAGTAGGTAATTATGCTGGCCACAGGGTCGTAACTGGTCTAACCCACCCTTCCTCCCTCAAAAATGCCGTTCTTACACATACAGCTGCTGTAACTAGTGCGGCAGCCGTAAGTCTGGATCAGCCCCAATGTCTGAAAACTTTTGGAGGTGATTGCAAAAACATGAAGGCACCCATGGAAGTAATATTAACTTCCCATTAAACAGTTTTTATATAATTGTTATTGTTTTAGGACTTCTGATTGTATTCAGAGTTAAGAGAGAGTTAGGTGCGGACCGATCCATACCTAACTCTCCTGTCCAGCCCCGAAACCGAACCCCGTTTTAGGTGCCTAAACTACTTTTTCTTACCGTGCATATTTTCCTCCTTCCCGCACCCACTTCTTCTTTAAAACCTCCCTAAAGTGGCACTAGCACACCTCCTTCTATGGAACCTACTATGTGTGGTCCTTAAAGACCGCATGTAGTTAATCTACATATTTAAGTGCTACGTAGATTGACTAAATGACCTCCTACGCATGCATAGTAGGTAATTTCTTAAAGGACTGCACTTAAGAAGCTGGAGCTTCTTAAGTGTGAATCCGGTCCTACATGACTATGAGATGTATTCTTGATTTGCTTTCATTTTAATATCCTTCTGACTTACATGTTCTGATCTAAAAATGTTTAACATTTGATGTAGTAAAAATATATGCTTGAAATGTAAGTTTATCTGCACTTCAACACTGTAAAAATTAATTCTTACATTAAGTTACTGTATACAAAAAAGTAGGATTATTTTAATGACATAAAAATATATTCCTTGAAAATAAAATAAATAAATACAACTTAAGCTATTTCCTTCAGTTATTGAAACCTGAGGAGCCTATAGTCCTGTGTGCTGCTCACCTAGTAGGAACTGGTTCAGGAATAAACCAATCAGTGGTCATGCATTCTAGGATATTTGTTCATATGATTCAGCTTAAGTACTCCACTTTGGTACACTATGGACATTCACATAATGCCTGTGATTTTCAGATGGGCATACTGTTGCATCACTGATGGTGGTCTTGGGATACTTACTGTTAGTAATTCACTTTTTTGAATTCTCTGTTCTCTGGGCCCTTCTGCAAATCTTACATCCAATATGTCAAATCTTTTGACACATAATGCTATTGTGCCCTCTAAATATGTGCTATGTAAAACGTAAAATTAAGCATAAGCATAGAAGATGCAGGGAGGTGGGTAAAGGTGACCTCTTTAAACTATCATGTTATCTTAAGGACTGCTCTTGGTTTAAAGAGAATAGACTTCTGATATGCCTTTATGATAAAAAAGATATATCATTATCATTTTAGACTTTTGCCTGGAAGAGAGATTCGGGCACATTCTCTGGGGAAGCTGCGATCTTGTATTAAGAATCTGGTGCCTTCAAATGAGATTCGGGATACAGCGATTTCCCTGATTGTGTTTTGGACTTTATATTTCTTCCCAAGGTCACTATACAGATATTTCTACAGCAGCGCGCCATTCACCATTGTATTGAATTCATATATTATACTTTGCCCCCTGTTGATCCTCCTCTCTTGCCCAGATGTTGTCAATGAACAATCAACTTGACACTTGTATGAAATCTAACTTGCCCAACTCTGCTAGATCCTACAGACCCTTTTATAATATGTTTTGACATGGGGTGAGAGGAGATGATTGTACCCCTATCACAGTTCCCACAATTTCTTTGGTTTTACAACTGTTATTTGCCACTGAAACTGAATTTTCAACTTTTTGTAAAAATTACCATTGAAATCTTTTTTACTGGAAATGCTCAGGATTGCCCACTTGTCATCTATCACATCAGAGAGCGGCACACTGTAATTGCTAATTTGTTATTTTGCTGTATGCTAAAATACCTCACGTTTTTGTTTAGCTTAGGTATTTACTTTCCGATTGATTCAGCAAAATATATGTTTGCCCTCAGAAAATAACCTTCCTTATAGCTATTTAAAAAGAAAAATAATTTACTGTATGTTTAAAAGTATATACACACACACACAAATATATATTTTTTTAAAGCCTGTATTTTACTTTGCAGATATTGCATTCAGAAATCTAAAACTAGCTAACTATGCTTCTGACCACTATATCTTTATATTACTATACATAAAGAACAAAATTTGCCATTTATATATTCATGTAGCTGAATATTTTAGGGTGCACACCTATAGTTAAAACCAGCACATTCAAATTGAGATGTTGCTTGTAGGAATACTGATTCATATTGCCAACAATGATAATGCAGTATGACCTGAATAAATATTCATGTTAAGATTATACTTTTAATACTTAATTTAAAATAAAGGATTGTTCATATTGGGGCTATTCCCATGATACAGATAATTGTTTTATTAGTTCATTTGAAAGAGATGAACATCAATGCAGAGAATATTTCTATATTTCAAATTAAATAAAAGAAAGTCTTTTAGAACTGACAGTAGTTACTGTTTTTTTTTTAAAGCTTTTCATGTGTCCCATCACACATATATATTTATTGTCATAATACAACTGCTTATGTATGTAAATGTATATATATTTGGACGTGGAATTTAAGATACAAAATGTTTAAGGCATTAACCTTATACTATCCAGCAGTGTTATGTCAACAACTGTCATATAAAATATTGAATTCCTGACACATAAACCTAAAAGAGCAAAGATTATCTTAGAGAGACATGGATGGGTAAGAGTGGAGTACATCCAACATGAAGACACCAGAGAGTCACAAAGACGGACAACAGAGACATTGGGCTGGATCCGGACCTACACACGCCTTACGGGCATGCAAAGTCATTATGTACGATTGCTTAGCGAGGAGTGTATGCCCCCTGCACTTACGTGTCCAGATTCCTACCTTAATATTAGTGACGAGGTCTGCGGTCTTATGGCAGAGATATGACCATCGTAAAATAAAGTTGCAACCCCTTTAGCGCAACCACTGGTGTATGTAACATATTTACATACACCAGCCGGTACGCAGTTGTACTAAGGTTTTGCGCATGCGCACAACTTACAGGACAGGGGAATTACACTAACGCCTAACGCTACACCTAATGCATTCACAACACTAAAACTTTTATTAAAGCTTTATTGTTGTTAATTATCCAAAATGTCCTCATAACAGGGAATAATAATGCTAATATGTTATTCCTATGAGTTTTTCTTTCCCTTTTTCTTCCTTCTCCATCCTTTTTCTTCTTGAACTTTTCCACAGACTCTGCCACCCCATTAGCCTACTGTACCTCATATAATTTCACCCCACCACCTTGGCTATCCTCCACCTGATCAATCTACCTCTCTTTCTGTCTCTTAAGAGACGCAGGAATAGAACCTTAAAGCAGCTGCTGCTGTTAGTTTGACACCTCTGAGGACATAAAAAGTAAGATCCTAAGTTCTGTATGTTTATGGGGAGAACACGTTAAGGACTTCCACTCTCTACCTTAAGTTTTACGTTTGCATACATCCCTACTGACACAAAGGCTTCTGGTACTAAAGCCTACATCATGAGGATGCAGACTGTTCTGGAAACTTGTTGGGCATTCATGCGCAGAAATGCATTATGACCTTTTTCTGCATTTAATTTTTTTTTTTTTTATAGTATAGGCATTGTTCCCTGTTATGTATAAGGCCTTTCCTTTCATTATAGTAATAAGCATTTGTATAGTAATGTAAAAGTAGTAAGTAAATCCTGATGTATGCGGATCTAAAATCGTGTACAGCTGGGCATGTCTTCAGATGCTTCTAACTAAAGCTGCTCCTCAGGCATTCTCGTGTATTTCCCTTCATACATTAACATCTCAGGCAATTCCATAGAATTTTGGGAGAAAAAAAAACTACTTTTGTAGCCCTGTGTACAAGCTCGTTCCAGTGTTTCCACCCTTCAGTGTGCTCCTTCAAAAAAAGATTCAGTAAAATCATCGTAGATGGCAACATCCAAAAAATGTTTGAAAAGTGCTGAGGATGATGATATTCTCAACAGTAAAGAAGATTAACTCTGTTAGATCAAATCCCATTTGTAATTTTCATAAACCTTATTTCCTTTTTATTTCAAAGTGAAACTTAAAAAAAAATCAAAATGCTTTTATTACAGGGGCAAAATCTATCCTGATTTGTCCTTGTGAGGTAAAACTTCTCATCAATGTGTACCACTTTAGTTGCCTCATTTATGTCTGAAACATCCAGCAGTACTGATTAACATTAAATAATATAAGTAGTCTGATGGTTATTAGAATGATCCAGAGAATTACTTTAACACTAGTTAGGCTGAGCTTGGAAACTGGTGTAAAGATGATTGATATGATACTGTTAGAAATCCCTTTTTACAATTTTTGCTTTATTTAGTGTTAAAGGGACTTTACTTACTGTAATACCTAACACTGATGTTACTAATGCACTTCAATCCTAACCCTAACTTTAATCCTGCCCTAACCCTCCAATTCTTGCAGCCTAATCTTAACCTTCCCCTTCAGCCTTAACCCTAATCTGCTCCTTTTTTAACTCTAACCCTAACCACAGCCAGTCGCTATTGGGAAAGGGTCAAAAGAGTTATTTGGTCTAAATAGCAATTTTTTTTGCAGAGTATTCCAGCAATAATGCAACCTCAGTTCAACTGGTAGCACTATCATTATCATTGTCATAATGTGGCTCGCTGGACAGGCAATCGCATCACATATTTGTTATACCACAAATATGCTTGGCATATTTGATTGTATATTGTTGATTTTACATGGGTTATATACACACTGTTGTGGAAAACTAAATCTTTCTTCACATTTTTTGCACTTCTTCTTGTAAGAAGACTGCTCACCAGGGCGCAGAGTCTAACCAGAGCCTGGTGTTCCCCCCAATGGTGGGGACAGTCTGGACTGCACGACACTGGCAGGTCGTGACCCCCACCGGACAACTCCTATGCATGTGGGTAAGAACACTGAGACAGATGGGAGAGAGAAAGACCCCAGTTAAAGTTCAACTGACGACAAACAGACTGTGAGAGACAAACTGGTACACTGACACAAACACACAAGAACAAAAACTAACAACCAGAGGTAAGGAGCAAGGCGAGGATGGGAGAGACGAGGAACACAAGGGTTAACCAGGAAAAGGGCACTCAATAATCAAGATAAGGCACAAAGCAGAAGCACAAGGCAAGAAAAAAAAAAGAAAGCTTTGGCAGCAAGAAGTTGTAACTGGAAGCTACATGTAGCAGCTGCATGGGCTTTAAAGAAAGGCTGCCCAATCAAAAGGCAGCATGGGCAGCCTTCAGTGCTAAATGGGGTAATTTTACGGTTTTTTTTACCATTCTTAATGCTAAGTGCATAGTTTTGGCAATCAATTAATTAAGAAATTTAAAAAAATGGGGATCAACTTAAACTAGACATCTAGGGACATGTCCACACTTAAAGTCTTGGTGAAAACACTGAAATATGACTCATTCGCTTATAAATGGGCTGGCATTAATTTTCGGTGAGTTTACTGAAGGAATAAAGTATGAGATTATAAACAATACCTAATATTGGTTATTCACTGCACAATAATCATGTGAATCAAATCAAGAAATGTTGTACCAATATCATGCAGTGTTTGTAAATTAAAAATTTGGTGAAATTAATGATAAACAGCAAAAAATGATCATCTGGGCATTAACTGTCATACTGTAAAAAGCTATAATAATGCAAATTTATATGTAGATAAAAGGCCAGGTAAAATATTACCTTTATGGGTGGGATCACTACAGGCTATCATTCATAAAGTAAAAAAAAAAAACCTAAAACAAACAAACAAACAAAACAACTAAAAGTACATATGGCACAGTATGATCTTACCCAGTTTAATACTGACATCTATCAGTACAGTACTATTTGTAACTTTGAGGTTACTTTGGAAACTTCTAATTTCAATTTACTAAAGACTGGATCTAAACTTAGTAAATGGGGGCATTTTCAACTCTTTGTGAGCGGAAAATGGCCATATTTTGGGACTGTGCATACGCACTTTTGAGGCTTCCTGCACTGATCTGAATGATCAGGATCCAAGATTCTGTGCTGGAAGTCATTCTGTTAGCTTGGTGGGAAGTGGCAAGTTGCATAGTCAGATATGCCTGGTGGAAAGTTGTAGGTATGATATTTGTACTGTAAGGTCTTGGTTAAGCCCTTGCACACAATCCAAATTTTTGCACTGGTACAGATATTTTAAGGTAGGGACCTAGTGTTGGAAGTCCAATGCATATAAGGGGAGTAGCCTCCACTTGCACACATATAAGTTAGGATGCCATGGTGATGCAGCATGGGAATCAGGGCCACCATAAGGGGGGACAGCCATGACTAATGTCCTGGCCCCGGAGCTAATGGGGGCCCGCTATCATTAGCGGGCCAATGTGCAGGGGTAGAATTTACCTGCACACCAGCCTGCTGCTAACGCAGGTCAGCCGTGCCCCATCCATGTGATATCACAGATTATGTCACATAGAGGGTAGGGCCCTGTGGATGTGTTCCAGGCCTCATAACTTTTGACAGCGGCCCTGAGGGGAACTACACTAATGCTTCTGGCGGTGCTATGACCATAGTGGCAGCAGAGTTCTGGATCCGGCCCTAAGATTTCATAAAGGTGTGTCTAAATTTAAACTGTCATTTGGTATCATAAATGCTCAAAAATGTATTTATTTTTGTTCCTCGCTACTACTTCTGTATCATTATTCTGTCTTTATTCTGTAGTCGGTGTGCAAGAGGCTAAACTAAAGTTAATAACACAAATAAGACTAAAAGGAAATCACTAATTATATTCATAACATAGCAAAAAAGTGGAAACAACTATAAATTTTCAAATAAAAAAACATAACATTCTATAAATGTGTTTTTTTTGGCAAGTCAAATATTCACAAACAAAGATATATTTTATTGTATCAATATTTATTTAAATATCATATGAATCAATAAAGACATATTTAGCACATTTTGTTGGAAAATTCAAATAAAATGAAATTGAGGTTGGATATACAAATTACAGTGTCCACCGGGAGTGAGCTCAGAAGAGCAGAACTTGCTCAGTCTGTCTCTCTTGAACTGGGGCCATCTGGTATCTCTAATTAAGCCAGGCAATTTGGGACAGGCTGTCGTGATTCTTTAATGTTTCTCTTTTCTTTTGCACAGGAGACATTTGCAATGTGATATTTTGTGGACTTAGGCAAGGAAAAAAAATATCCATAAAGCTATGTCAAAAAGTTCATTGAATTTGAACATTATATATTAAAATGTATTCTCAAAAGGGGCATTAGATTTTCAATATACAAATCTGTAAAAGTTTCAATACTTACTTACACAAGTTGAATTCATTTATCTCAAAGTTTTCCAATATCTGCTTAGCTCACACATCACATTTTTGGTTGAATTGTCAAATTGTTCAAGTATATATGTAGGTCCCCAGGGTTTGACTTTTGGCAAAAGCATATTTTAAGGTTCAGCAAAGGAGGTTGGAATAAGAAATGTTAGAATTGTTATGTTATTTCATTTCTGCTTTGTTGTCGTTTAAAAAAAAATGTGTTTTCTCATCAATACAAAAAGCATAAACCTGTATAAATGATTTGACTGACATACTTTTTTTTATAATTGTAAATGCATTTTGAATATGTTGGACCGGATCCAGACCCCCCGCACGCTTTTCTTACGTGCCCGTCCGAGAGAGAGAGGGGAATGCACGTCACCTGTCAATCTCCTCTCTCGAGCGGGCTTTATGGTAACTTACCATAAGCCTACCTTAAAGCGCTTGTGAGGATCAGTGGTCCGTACGACCGCTAATCCGAACAAGTGTGGGAGCCCCCACCCACATACACCCATACATTTTGCATGCTTCCCCCCGCCCACTTTAGCAGGCAAAGGGGAAGCACAGTCCATTTGTATGCAAATGGGTCACACAGAACTATGTTAACAATCGTGACCCTAGCGTAACATCTGCATGGGCACTCCAGTCAAATCAGGTCACTTATGTACCTTAATAATATTTAATGTTATTCTCCCTTTTTTTATTGAATTCTTGGACACTACAATAGTCCATTTTTCTCATACAGTCCCTAACTTTCTCTCTGTATTTTGCCTTATGTGAATTTCATTTCTATATATGAATTTGCATGTTTCTACATACAGTACTGTTAACAAAAATGAATCCTGGGATATTCTTGCAATGACATATGGTTAAAGGAACATAAGCATTTAGGACATATATTAGCTATCATATACAATAAATTGTGTAGATACTATAATGTTTCTAATAACTCAGAAGATACTCTAATGTTTTAATCATTAAGCCGGAAAAACTGTGATTTGCATCTTATTATAAATAAGTAATATAATTAAAAACATTTTAAAATAAAAAAACCACAAACCTTTGCTAAGATTACTCAATTACTCATCTAATATCAAATATTAATCAATAGATCTCAACTAAAATAAACCACAGACCATATGCATTGCATCCTAAATTAATATACCAGAAATAAAAAAATATATATATCAAATGTTTTGGGTGCTCAAGACCTAAGGCTTTTTACATAAAAATATAAATAAGAAAAAGTCAGTGACATGAAATGCAGCCAGTATCTGGGGTTAGTGAAACCAACAACAACAAATCAAATTACAAGTCTTATCATATAGGCACTGTAACACTCTAAAGACTTTTCAATAATATATAATAAGGTAAAAAAATGAATACAATAATAACAATAATAAAAAATAAATAATACAATTAAATAAAATGCTACTGAGTGTAATCAAATTAGTGTGTTTTTAGTGTGTTTTTGATTAATAAAATATATATTTTGACTTTTGATTATACCCAGTTGCATTTATTTTTAAAATTTTATTATTGTATTTTTTTTTCTTATTTTAGAGTATTGAAAAGTCTTTAGAGTGTTACAGCATCTATATCATAGGTCTTGTAATTTGCCTAAAATAATGTAATAAAATATCATGGAACTAGATTTCCACAGTGGCAACAGAGATCCAAGTTTGATACCCACTTCCCTTGCATGCACACTCTGACGATAGAAGGACCATATTTTAAAATTTATGTGCCGTCTTCATGTATAATTGAAACATCTTGAAAGTCTGGATAGAACATAAAGGCTGTGTACCAAGGGATTGGCGTATAGCAGATGTAGTGCCATTGGTTATAAAGGGATTAAGATCACAACTGGTAATTATAAACCTGTAAGTCTGACATCAATAGTTGGTAAACTGCTGGAAGGTATACTAAGGGATAATATACAGGATTTCTTGATGTGCAATAAGATTTTTTGTGGGAATCAGCATGGATTTGTGAAAGATAGGTCATGCCAAACTAACCTAATTAACTTCTATGATAAAGTTAGTTTGAACTTAGACCAGGGTAGTGCAGTAGATGTGGTCTACTTAGATTTTGCAAATGCCTTTGATTCAGTGCCACACAATAGATTGGTCCACAAAATAAGGGAACTGGGTCTAGGAAACAACATTGGTACTTGGATCAAAAACTGCTTGGAGAATAGGGAACAGAGAGTTGTGATAAATGGAACTTTTACTAATTGGTCAAAAGTTTTAAGCAATGTACCTCAAGGTTCTGTGCTGGGACCACTCCTTTTTAATATATTTATTAATGACCTTTTTGATGGTTTAGAGAGCAAGGTTTCCATTTTTGCAGATGACACCAAACTAGGTAAGGTAATAGAATCGGAGCAAGATGTAGCGTCTTTGCAGAGGGAATTGAATAAACTGGAGAATTGGGTGGCCAAATGGAAGATGAGGTTTAACATAGATAAATGTAAGATTATGCATTTAGGGATTAAAAACAACCATGCAATCTATAAATTAAATGGGGTAAATTTAGGAGATTCTTTAATGGAGAAGGATTTGGGAGTGCTTGTGGACAATAGACTTAGCAATAGTGCTCAATGTCAAGCAGCAGCTGCAAGGACCAATAAAGTATTAGCATGCATAAAAATGGGCATAGATGCAAGGGAAGACTGTGTAATTTTGCCACTATATAAATCATTGGTGAGGCCTCATCTCGAATACGCAGTTCAGTTCTGGGCACCAATCCATAAAAAAGACAATT
>WWET01000514.1:338471-348963 GCA_011038615.1 Limnodynastes dumerilii
GAACAAGAGAGGTCCGGCGCTCCAAACATACATTAAATAACACTATGTGTCTGCACATAAATAAAAAGGAGGTTTAGTTCACAATATAGCTATATTGGGTTAAGCTCACCTGACCAGCGTCAAGGCACCTCCTGTAGGTGAGTCCCTATCCATTTACTATATGTGTACACAGGAGGTCTCTGTTAAGACACTACCTGCATTAAGATCTCTGTCTTAACAGAGACCTCCTGTGTACACACAGGAGGTCTCTGCCCGTGAGAAGGCTCCGCCCACTATCTGCTGATTGGATGCAGCCAACATGACAAAGACATGCAGTCAGAAAATGCTGCCAAAGATGCCTGGGAGAAAGCGTTGCCCACTATCTGCCGATTGGATGCTGCCAACATGTGACCGGGAGGCAGGGGCAGCTCAACATGTCCTGATAGAGCAAAAAACACTTGGCTCGATATTTAGTTTCTAGAGTAAGATAACTCATCAGTTGCTAGGCAGAACAGCTAACTAAATATTATTACCATAACCGAGTGGCAATAACTCAAATGAATTAGTAATAAAATGCTGTTGAAAAATAGCAGCAAATTTGATTACAATGTAAAGGGCAGATGAATTAAAGAAATATATATATAAGAAACTACATGCATGGGACCGGATTCACACCTAAGAAGCTCCAACTTTTAAGAATGTAACTATTGCACATAGGCAGTAGTACATTTACGCAATCTATATACCAATGAGTTATGTACATTGCCTCCGTGTGGTCTTTAAAGACCCCATGGAGTAGATTAGAACGAGAGAGGCATGCTTATGCCACCTCAGGGAGTTCTTAGTTAGAAGTGGGAGGGATTTAGATTAGTTGGGGAGAGCGGGGCAGGGGCTGGAGAGGCATTCTGCGTGGGTAGTTTCCTTTCTTAAGAAGGAAACTACGCAGGTTAGCTCTATGGCACGTTTAAGTGCCATAAGGTACCTAAAAACATGGGGGTGGCGGGTTAGGGTTTAAACAAGTGAGTTAGGTGTGGATCTGTCTGCACCTAACTCATTCTTAGTTGTGGTCCACAGTATTTAAAGCTAGCACCAATTGCTGTAAAAAATATGGATTTTTCATAAATAACTTTTAATGCAGTGTAAGGCGCCCCCCTTTCTTTTTAATGTTTGCAGTACTTTGGATAGTCCTGAGGAGCCATTTTTAAAGGGGAGGCAGTGGCCATATATATATCATTTGAACCTAGTGCACTTCTGGAACTGCTCATACCCATTCAATTTGATTGGTTATATGCGCCCCTTTTGTTATATATAATAAAAAAGTGCACATATAACCAATCAAATTGAATCGGTATGAGCAGTTTTAATTTAGTGTTAACGGGGACATGTAATGTGTTTTTAAGTGTCAGTTGGTAGATAGTGGTTGCAGCAGCATGCATTTAACAATTGCCATGCTGCTGCTTAGGGTACTACAAGGCACAGCATGCCCTGCAATACAAGGAAATGCTTTGCCTTATAGTACTAGAAGCAGGAGCATGCTAAGGGTTAATTGAATGCTGTGGGAGCCATTTTAAGTAATGAAAAGACATTTTTCTTTATTTTTTTAAATTATGTAGTTTTAAAAAACCAAAGTGAGTGTCGATTTCTAGGAAATTGACTCTCACACCCGTCAGAATTTTCTCTGGCGATTTTAAGCCAAATATCCGGCAAATGACTAAATATCCCCTTAGTAAATCCAGAGATTTGTATGGCCAGAATGTAAAAAAAATAGCTGAGAGTCCTTTGTGGAGGGACATCACAGAAGAAGGACCGGCTCTCAGGATCAGCCTCAAGAAAAAGATGGACTAACGATCTCTGCTAGCAAGATTGAAGACTTCAGAAATGTGAGTAGGTTTTTCTTTGATAATATTTTGTTTGTTTGTTTGTTTGCAGGTATAGCATCTTGTCTCCACCTACCACCCATCAAGCATAAACAGATCGCTAACCCTATTGGAATCATTATCTATTTGCTCTCCTGCAAACATGCTCTAGCACCCAAACACAAGTTAGCCTAGAGAAGAGATTTAGGTAAATCCCCAGATGAAGATGTATGGACCAATATATGCAAAAGGCTCATCAAAGTCCATTCCACTCTCATCCAGAAAAACATTTTTAAAGTCAACTGTAGATGGTACTTGGTTCCCAAGCGCATAAGATGTATGTATGGTTCCATCTAGTTTTCTGGTATGGCTGTGGGGAGGAGGACACCTTTATACTCATATTATCGGAATGTCCCAAAATTTCTGAATATTGGTCCAGAGTAGCAACTCTCCTCTCCCAAGAACTAAACAAACCTATCTTTAAATGCCTCCGGTCCTTCTTGTTGGGCCTGCCCATTAAGGGACTAGAGAAGCACTCAAAATCCAATCAAATAGCCACACAAATTCTAAATGCTGCTCATTGCTTGATCATAAATCATTGGAAAGTGAAAGAAGAAAATTTGGCACCTGATATTTATGGAAATAAAGCTTACATGAAAGCAAGTCTCACATTTTTTCTTGGTTCTCCTACCACTACTCCCTCCCACATATCACACATGGCCCCTGGCTTGGTGGACCTTTTCTTATAACATAGATCCATTCCCAAGCTCTTTTTGTAACAATGTTTAAGAATTGTCTAATCTCCATGACTAGATGAATATGTATGGAATGTGCCTGTTTTGTTTATACAATGTTTGCATACTAAAATCAAATAAATGCAACTTTAAAAAAACAAGAAAAAAAACTAAATTATTGTTGGAATAACATCTAATAATTAAAATATAAAATAAATGATCCTAAAATTTTTAACTAATGATTAATATGTGTAAATTATACCAAACTTATAATTAGTCCCTCATTTATTGCCTAAATTATTTTCCATTAACATCTATTTATGTAGATACAACCGTAGTTAAAAAAAAATGTGATTCATTTAATTTCACTAAAGCCTTTAAAGAGATCTCTTTGATGCTGACTACAATAATTCACTTCGCAGACAAAAAAACAATTAACATTTCTATGGCTTCTTGTACAATTCATGTTTTATTAGATGTATCTGCAATTGCCTAGTAATTTACTTTACCCTTCATTATGTGACCAGCACAAATCACATCTAAAGTGGTTGCATTTTCAACATAGATATATTGCTGTTTATTGGCCTACATTTCTTCTCATAAATATCAATGCTTCAATAAGGCTCTATAACAATTTGAAATGACACACCATTTTCACAGGTATTATTGACAAAGGAAATAAGCTTAAAAAGCAGAACTTCTGCATGAATTACTTGTAAATTTATATATTCAGTTTTGTATGTCCTCAAAGTTACATGTCTATACATATTTTAAGTTGCTAAAGAACTTAAATGCACATTATCACCAAAGTTACAAAGTCTAAAAGACCGCATATACGCAATCTACGTATCGAAACGATACGCAGATTACGTACAATAGCTACTACGCATGCGCAGTAGCTACTGTTTATTAAACTACATCCGTCTATGGAAGACGGACGTAGTTCTGGATCCGGCCCAATATTCTTAAACATATCTACTTGTGATTAATGAGCATTGGGAGTCGCCGCTGCAAAACTGATTTAAAAAACTGAAATAGAGGCAGCCGAAAGCTAATTCTTGTCTGTCTCTATTTCGAAAATAGCGGTATTATGTTTTTTTTCTTTTCTAAATCGGTATACTCACCCATTCATTATTTAAACACCGCCGCACACCCGTTGCACCCACCGCAGACCCACTGCACTGACTGGAGAGGTGTGTAGGACTTTATGAGGAGTTTTAGGGTTAGGGTTAAGGTAATGTAAGGGGAAGGTTAGGGTAAGGATTATGGTAAGGGTTCATTCTCAAAAATAGGATTTTCTTTCTTCCCTCGATCAATTGCTTCTCCTCCGTGGGGCAGAAGAAATAGATTTCCCAGCCAGTATATAACTGGCTGAGAGAAAACAGCCCTTTCGAAAGGGCCGTTCGCAGTTACAACCCACACCCATCAATGAGTGTACACTTTTTGGTCTATAATCTTATCAAAGGTTGAGCCCATGTTTTTTTTCCATTGACTGGCTTATCACTTTGAGCAAAATATCAATGAGTCATTTGTGGCAGGCAATCTTTTCGGCGCTTCTAAACGAGTTATTTTTCCAAGTCTGTCAAAGATTGAAAAGCTTACAAGACTGGACCTTAAAAAAGAAAATGCAGCTACTAAGTATGAAAGGTTTTTTTTTATTTCATTTTTAAGTATTTTACTTATTTTGTTCCCTGTTTTGTATACCTTTTATTGTGCTGCATACATGCAAAATAAGAGCAAGCTCACACAAACTATTGCAAAGTTGATGATTTCTGTACATTTCCTTAACATATCCTGCACCAGCTCTGGACTGGTATAACTGCCTGACGGAGGAAATATTTCTTCAATAAAAACCCTTTTATAACATTAAAACACAGCTCTACAGACCTGATAAATAGCTGACAAACATTAATTATTATAATTAAAGATAAAACAAGTTTTAAAATACACTGCATAATACACAATATATATTCAAACTGTGAAATGTTTAAATATATTTATGATTTTTCTAAATAACAAAGCTTTGCCACACATGACAGCATTTTGTTCAGATTCATAATATATGTTTAATTCTTTAGGTATTTTTTCTTCATTTAAAAAAAATAAAATAAAATAAATATTATTATATATATCATGCATACCCCTTCTTTGTAGGTGATATAAAGCAGCATAAATAGTGTCTGCAAACAGATTACTTAGATCCTTTCAAATATAAGGACATTTAAAAAAAGAATATGTGATTTTCTTTACACCCTAAACATCCAATTCTAATAATTATCTTGAGAATATATATTTTCTAATTATATATATTCAAATTAAAATTTTAGTCCTTTAATCAAACTGCTAAACAAGACAGTTATTATCAAACAACCTAAAAGAATCTTAATTTAGACAAATTGCTATAAGCACCCACTTTCAGTTCACTGTTTGCATCTATTTAAACAAGTTTTCAAACTTGTAAAGGGAATACTTTAGGAATAACGTCAGAATCTATTAGCTATTTTTCTGCTGAATGAGGATTTCAATGAGCAAAGAATATTGCCATAAAATAATTCAATGTTTCATGCAATTGCTAAAGAAAAGAACAAGAGAAAAAGATCATTTTCAAAACTACTCAACAGAAAATTATATTTAGCAATTTGAATTGCCAATTAGAGAAATAATTGATTTCAGCAGTAGCATTTTCACCTCTGCACCATGTTTTTATCATTAAGCAAGATTAAACAAGGTAACATATAGAGCATAATTTATAGTTAAACATAAACAATTTGACTTGATACAATAAAAAATACATCCGTACATTAAAGGTTATTGGGCTGTATTCACACTTAAGAAAGCTTTAAGTAGATTCGGATAAGCATGTATCTGCACCTAACTTAAAGCTCCCTTCCAAGCCACTTCCCCCTTTTATTAAGAACCTAGGGCATTTAAGAGTGCCCAAGGGCTTTCCTAACTTCCCATTCGTATTTAACTTCTTAAGAAGGAGAATATGAACAGTGTTTCCCACCCTCCCTGGCTCCTTTCCATACCTCTATCCACCCACTCTTCTTAAAATCTCCCAGAAGCTGCCATGGCACACCATTTTCTTCTTCAGAAAGTATGTGTAGTAATTAAAGACCACACATAGTCAATCTATGCACCTAAATGGTACATAGATTGCGTAAATGACCGACTACACATGCGTAATAGGTAATTTCTTAAAAGACCGCACTGAAAAAGCAGGTACTTTTACACACTGCAGGAGAAAACCTAGCAGTCTGTGAAGTTCCCTGTCTGGGTAAGGTGCCTGGTTTCTTTCAGCTGTTAGCTAATCTAGTAGCCCTGTCTGAGTGCTGCAGCTGATTGCTGGTAGGACTTTAAATAATCTGAGTAAAATTGGCACGCCCCCTCGAATGAATTTACGCTACTGATACGTGAAAGGCCCTTACGCTCAGAGTTATGTTACTTTACGTTACATAGCGTATCATCTGTTGTGCACATGCTCAGTACATACCAAATCGCCTTTTTACGTCTCCGCCAAGCGTAAATATGTACAGAAACGTTGTTCTGGATCTGCCCCATGATCCTTGTCTGGTTCACAGAGTTCTGTGATGTTTTGTCATCTCTAGTTTTGGTCTGCCTCAGGTCCTGGATCTTACCTCACATCACATCACAGGTGTCCCTGTCCAGTCTGTCATTCTTGATCTTCATTATGTCCTATCATTCTTTTTCCTGTCTGTTTTGTCCACTGTGATGATGTCTGGCTATCAAATCCTCCTTGCTACTGTGGGAGCCGCCAGCTGGATCTGTGATTTGCTGGGTTCCTAGTGCATGAACCTCTCTTGCCCCAGTTAGACACCACCTAGGTATACAGTTAACCTGGGTAACATAACAGTTATAAACTGGATATAGACTTCCAAAAAAGGAAGTGCTGCATGATTGTTGGTTTTGATCCAGTCCTATACTGTCTGTCCATAAAATGTAAAGAAACCTTTTCCTATTTTAATTGTCAGTATTGTACAAATAAGAGGCTTGATATCAGTCTCTGATTTTATCCTTGGCTTTGGTCATTTGGAATGCATTTTAGCTCCTTTTGCATTTTGTTCTGCTCAAGCTAAAAAAAAATATCTTTAAGCAGAGGATGCAGGATGTGTTCATAAGTGATTTGGCATTACAAAGTACAGTATAAGGTTGACAATACTCTGCATACTACATTCACAAGAGTTGGAATAATTAAGGCTATGACTATCAGAGACCCAATGGTGTGAGGGGAGTGGTTTGTGAATATAGCTGCTCTGCAAATACGAGTCCCCATGCATCCATTATTTTGTAGAGCCAATCGCAAATGAATCAGAAGTTAAGATCTGATTCTTTCATTACTTGTTGAAACTCTAGGGAGGATGGTTAACCTGTATAGTTGGGTCTTACAACACCGCACTTGGTTCAATTCCAACCTTTTATCAACAATTATACTCACAACAAAATACAGGAATGTTATGTGCATGCACAATGCCACAAATGTTGAAACTATGTTTTTACTTGTCACATTCCTACAGTGTCATCCTGGTATATTATATTTTGGGTTTACATGGTGAGTATGGAGAGAAGTGAGAGGGATGTAAATAATATTTTTTATACAGTCCCACATCACAATTTGCTATTCCTACAGTGTCAACCACTGGGTTTACACTGTGGATATGGAAAAATGTCAGAAAGGAATGTGAATATATATTCTGTCACAGCTTTCTATACCCAGCTTTCCATCTCCCTCACAGCTTTCCATACCCACAGTGTCACTCTAATATTTTATCTATTATGCACTGGAAACAATGTTTTAGGAAAATTCCTCTCAAATGGCAAATTGTTTAATCATATTTGGTTTCAGAAGAAGCATTAATCAATTAAAGCCATTCCTGCCGTAGTTCTTAGAATTTTGGCCGGACTGAAGAAGATTAACGCTTTAAATATCTCTAGAGAAGGTATACATTTGAAACATAGTTGTTCAGATAATTGTTTTTCTCGATGCAGGGCATTGAAAGCTGTGAATATATAGACTCTTGTAATAGATTTCCTACACCTGCCCAAGGGCTGATATAAATTCTGAGACAGTTGCAAGTTGAAAAGTGTACACTAATTACATAGTAATTTGCGCATCTATTGAGAGCTTTCCACAGCAATGAAATTAACACTATTAAATGACATTTAAAATTGTGTGTTCTGGGTGTAGCCTGACCGACTATGGAGTAGGACGTGTGGTGTCGTGGCTCCATCCAGATCTCCTGTAATCATCCTGTTTGGACACTCTTTACCCTAGCCACTGCACTTACCTGGCAAGTAGACACCTCACTATTGCTTTTGGTCCTGTTTGCTTCTGAGTACTAACGCACAGTGTAACATCTATGCACTTGGCCTGACACTCCCCCTGTCCTGGCTCTGTTACGCTGGCTAAAGGCTACCCTAACCTTAGCCGACATAACTACGGCAGGACCGGAGCGTAAGATCCTAACCCTGCCCCTCTAGCCTAATTTCCCTGCCTCCCCCTGCCTACCTTCCCTAACTGTAGCGTAGTTACAGCAATCTTAACTTTGGAACACCCCTTCAACCGTAACTATGCTACAGTTAGTGACGCCTGATCCTCGCTAAAGGAAATCCCTAGTTACGTCGGCAAACATCTGCCAGGCGCATGCACAGATCAGCAACACAGCTGATCTTAGGCCCAATGTGAGAGCTCTCAGGATCACAAGCATAAAATAACTGCTGTTGCTCATTATTGTTCTCTAATCCTCCTAGTCTGTTTGTGAATACCAACCTCTCCTTCTTATCTACTTTTACGATACTATAATACATTGGATAAATTGTGCGCTTTATATAGCCTTGGATTTGAACTGCCAGTTATCTATTTTACAATATATCCCACATCACAAATATGGGAATTAATATGAATGCTGAGGCTGCAGCCAAACTCAAGCAGTTCTCCCATAACTTCAGCAGAGTCACCCAGCCCACAAATTCTATACTATAGTGACAGAGACTCCATCCTTCGACTGGCACAAATCAAGGACCCTCTCACTTATAATAATCATAAGCTATCCCTGTTTCCTGATTTTGCGTCAGACGACCAAAAGTCCAGGGCCCAATTTCTACAGGTTAAACATCACCTAAATGATTTACAATTACCCAAACCATGCTTTATCCCTCTCGTCTGCAAGTTGTGGTGGACAGTTAAGCTCAATTTTTTAAATTCGCCAAGAGAAGCGCCAGCATGGCTGGATCGATGGGCTCCGGGCCCAAGGCAACTAGAATATCTGCGGGAATAATTTGCCTTTCCGTTATTGTTGGATGCACCTGAACAATATGCTACCCAGTCTCCGGCTGTGGCAGTATGTGATGAGGATTCTTCATTACAAAGAACATTTTATTACTTGTCTTTTATTATCCTGGAAATTACTCTACTATTGTACTATGTTATTTGAATTGTTATGTCCAATTCTTTCATATGCAGCTAAGGTATCACTGTGTAGTGGGAACTAGGATTAAAATAATTTGTCTAGCCATTAGTCTAGTTTGTTGGATTGACTAGACTTGTTCTAGATTTGGTAAAACAGGCTGCCCTGTCTGAACAGAGTTTGTGAACATGTTTGGTTTTGGAGTCAGGTATACATTAGTTTGGGAAATGTATATGGGGTGGGGGGTGGGAATAAACAGCTTAGTGGATTTCAAGAAGGTGTAAAGTTTACAATTGTGTTTTTGTCTGTGTATTTCTGCACTACCGATCTTTATTTTCTCTGATGCAATGTTTAGCACCACCTCGAATTATCAACAATATTTGTTAGGTGCTCTCTCCTTACGTCTATCCAGCTGCAGTTATACAGATATGCAGATATATACAGTTACATTATGCTATGCAAGCCCTAACTCGGGAAACCCAAATTAATCTCTCCATTCTCCTATTAGGACTTTGCTGTCTGACATAGGCTCTGAGGGTTCAGTATCAGTTATATATTCGTGCCTGACAGATGCTTTGTCAGCAGACATATTAGACAAATTGAGAATTATGTGGCAGGGAGATCTGGATCTTTTAGATGATGAGGAGTGGGAAACTTTGATGGGCAGCTCCTATTAGTTAACATCCCATTTCTTTCATTTAATCTGGGCGCCCCCCTGTGTTTAGAGATTTTGCACTAATGTGTTTGTGTGTATACAAAGTATAGTTACTAATTTCCCAGCACCCGATCCTGCCTGTTTGGAATAGGTTTGGGAGACTCTATGCCCTCAGATCTCCAGATCTGTGTTAATTCTCTATGTATGTGGGCGAGAGTTGGCATTGCCTGTTCTTGGTGTGCTTCATCTTCCCCATCGGTTGGGGAGTGGCTTTCAGTTAGCTCCTCAATCGATCATGAAAGATTTACCTACACAAGCCTGTTTCACCCTGCAGGTTCATCCTGGCAGAGTGTGTGTTAATTCCTTGCCTAGTTCTTTCTGTCTGGTTTTTCTCCCAGCTGCAGGCTAATTATCCCTGGAGGTGTGTCTGGCTCATAATGTTACACACTGCTGGTTCATCCTGGCAGAGTGTGTGTTAATTCCTTGCCTAGTTCTTTCTGTCTGGTTTTTCTCCCAGCTGCAGGTTAATTATCCCTGGAGGTGTGTCTGGCTTCCACAGCTGATTGGGGGAGTGTTCTTTAAATAGCCTCCAGTGCAAGTACCAGGTGCTGGTCATAGCTTCTAGTTTCCTAGTGTCTCTGTGCCAGTTTCTTTCCTCCTCTTGCCTTTGTGCTTCTTTACTTATTGCTTTCTTGAGTGCCCCATCGTAGTCCTTCCTGGTTCCTGCTTGTTATCCACTTGTGTCATTGCCTTTATCTGCTCCTTGTTGTTTATCCCTATTTTGTATTAACCTATACCTCTCCTGACTGACTGTGTCTGTTAACCCCTTGTGGGTTCCTGCTG
>WWET01000514.1:377487-389770 GCA_011038615.1 Limnodynastes dumerilii
GTTTAATATATATATATATATATATATGCGTGCAAGAGAAGAGAAGGGGGTGCCAATATGGTGAAATATCGTTTATTTAAAAAGCACAGTACTAGCAGCGTACCAAAGCATAAGCAAGTAAAAGCATGTAACACAGTAGTCACCGTGGGTAGGCGGACGAGCCGTAATCTAGCGTCCCGGACTGAGGCAGATGGAAAGACCACTGCTTCCATGAGGTCACTGTGCGGGGTGAATTCCGTAGCTCCATATCCTACGCGTTTCGTCGAGCAATCGACTTCGTCAGGGGGTGGAGTTGCTACTAGATGTCAGTCTCTTAAATAGGCTAAGGGCTAGCAGATTTTAACCCTAGCATTTACTGATTGGAAATCTTATGTGCCCGCTATGGGCTATGTAAAGTATATAGTCCATTCAGAGACTGGGCATCTACAAGCACACATTAAGCATATTTTATATATAAAAGCAACATGTTTAAAAAACATATATTTTCCTAAAGGGGGAAGTTTTTTATATAAGGTAATACATTCCCCTATTTTATGGAGTGGGTCTTATTGGACCTTAAAAATATATTTAAGAACACCTTAAAAAAAATATAAATAGGAATAGAAAACTATCTAAGAATAAATGGAAATGCCATAGATGAAATGGCAGGAGGTAAACATAAGCCACGATCTGTAAAGGTGCTACAAAGTATAAATAAAATAAATAAATAAATATATATATATATATAGAAAACCCTTAGAACAATAAGGTCTTTGCTGGTCACAAGGTAGTAAATAACAAAGAATCACGTCAATTGGACCGACCATAATTGAATGCAACAAACAGCATATAGTCCTCAAACACAAATCGGAATGCTTATCCTCAAGACAAAAAGGCGAAAATATTGATAAGAATAGTATTATCAATACAAATGACAATGTTAATAAAACATAATAAAGCAGAAATGAGGCAGGGAGGGAAGACCAAACGGATACGAATTCTGGAGCCACACAGTAGCCTATTAAAACACACAAAGTACTATTTTACAGAGTTCTTTTTTACAGAAATGGAGTGATTTCAAATCCCTCATTTAGACCAGAGGGGGCCAGGGTATTAAGAGTGTTAATCCAGTAGGACTCACGCTGTAACAGTTTTTTATCCCTGTCGCCCCCTCTGGTATCTTTGGGCACCCATTCTATACCCTTAATTTTAAGGGAATCTGTGCATGAATTGTGTACTTGTGTGAAGTGCCTAGAAAGGCTATGATTGGCAAATTTATGATGTATGTTCCTGAGGTGCTCCAGGATTCTAAGCTTCAGCATCCGTTTGGTCTTCCCGATATACCTCAAACCACACCCGCACTCAATCAGATAGACAATGTAAGTTGTCTGATAGTTGATAAGGTCTTTAATTTTGTAGGTTTTATCCTTAGTGTGATTCACAAAGGTCTTTCTCTCTGAGTGGCAATGGGCACACACTTTACACTTATTACAGGGAAAGAATCCCACAGTTTTGGGTAAAATGTGATTAAAGTTGGATAACAGGGGTTTGAGATAGCTTGGGGAAACCATAAATCACCGCTTGTTCTGGCAGAATAGAACCAAAAATTGGGTCCATTTTAAGGACAGGCCAATGTCTAGTAAAGATGTTTTTGATGTTAGAACTTTCAGAACTGAACGTCGTAAAAAAGGTTTCAACCTCATCGTTTGGGGTAGTATCTCTACGCTGGTACTCCAATAAATTGGAGCGGTCCCTAAACCTAGCTTTTTTATGATTCCCTTTGGGTATCCTCTCTCTAAGAATTTCTCCTTGAAGAGGGACGCCTGGGTATCAAAGGCCTCAACAGTGGAACAGTTACGCCTCAGTCTAACAAATTGGGAATAAGGGATGTTAGATACCCATTTTACATATGATAATTAAATACAGTAAAATAGATATGTGCAGGATCACAAATATTAGGATAAAAATGTGAAATATCAAGAAAATATAAATACAAGATTAGGAAATAAACAAATGGTTGGGGGAATAAGTTTATATATGTACATAACTGAACGGTGGAATGACAAAACCATTTGATGAATACTTAAATAAAAGTGTCTAGTGATGAATGAATTAGTGAAGGGTATATGGGGAATAAACAAAAGTGGGGGGAAACATACCACCCTTAAACTTAAATAAAATTGGTAATCATTAAAAAGAATGTATAACTAATGATATATTAAAATAACACCCATAGTAATGTTAGAGTTGTTAAATGTACACCTTTGTAGTCAAACAAAATTAATTCTAGATAAAATTAACAATAAATATTATAGATGAAATAACATTAATTATCTTATCTCTGAAATAGATGTAATGGACTTCACATAATAAACAATTTAATAATTGAAATAAAAATAACATATTAGGACATTTTTTTATATCAAACCTCAAAGGGAGTGAAAGATACAGCATAACAACAATTAATAAAGAAGACAAAGGGGGACTAAATATACTAAGCATATAATAAAACAACCCATACAGCTTTCACCATACTAGGAATAAAATTGACATAGTCATTTATATTTCTGTTGGACACCGGAGTAGAGATAACTTTAAACATTCTTTATAAATTGAGGAAATATTAACAAATCTTCCATATAAAAAAGACTAACCTAGACTAACCTAGTATTATATCCAGGGAGAGCAAACGGTAAAAAAGGGGGTAAGTTGAATCATTGTATACAGTCAGGTCCATAAATATTGGGACATCATCACAATTCTCCTATTTTGGGCTCTATACACCACCACAATGAATTTGAAATGAAACAAACAAGATGTGCTTTAACTGCAGACTTCAGCTTTAATTTAAGGGTATTTACATCCAATTCAGGTAAATGGTGTAGGAATTACAATGGTTTCTATATGTGCCTCCTACTTTTTAAGGGACCAAAAGTAATGGGACAAACTAAACAATCCTAAATCAAACTTTCACTTTTTAATACTTTGTTGCAAATCCTTTGCAGTTAATTACAGCCTGAAGTCTGGAACGCATAGACATCACCAGAAGCTGGGTTTTATCCCTGGTGATGCTCTGCCACTTCTGCAGAATTGTGTCGATGTCCCAATATTTATGCACCTGACTGTATGTGATACTTATAGATTTTTGACTTCTGAACACAAAAATGACTCCAGATTTTGCATATCACATCAAGTTTTTCTGCAAAACGTGTATTTATATTTATGAATAAGTCATTTTTTTCATATTCTTTAAATTAATACATGTAGTCTGCCTACGTTATTATAAAACATTATCTGAAATGAATTCAGTCGGTAGTATAGAACGTTGCAATTCAGTTCTCGTCATAAAATTTCCCCCCTCCTAGTGCCAGATTAAGGTCCACATGGGCCTGGAGCTGAACTTTACAAAGGGCCTAAATCCCATACTGTCTAAAGGAACATTGCACACATACAACAACTACAACTACAAGGTGAGCTGGCGATGGTGAAAACCAAATACAACAGATGCAACACATGAGGCTGTGACGTTCAGAATTGATCCTGCTGCTTTTGTCAGCAGTCACATCATCAATAAATACAAGGGAACCAGTTCCATTGGCAGCCATACATGCCCACGCCATGACACTACCACCACCATGCTTCACTGATGAGGTGGTATGTTTTGGATCATGAGCAGTTCCTTTCCTTCTCCATACTCTTCTCTTCCCATCACTCTGGTACAAGTTGATCTTTGTCTCATCTGTCCATAGGATGTTGTTCCAGAACTGTAATGGCTTTTTTAGATGTTGTTTGGCAAACTCTAATCTGGTCTTCCTGTTTTTGTGGCTCACCAATGGTTTACATCTTGTGGTGAACCCTCTATATTCACTCTTGTGAAGTCTTCTCTTGATTGTTGACTTTGACACATATACACCTACCTCCTGGAGAGTGTTCTTGACTTGGCCAACTGTTGTGAAGGGGTTTTTCTTCACCAGGGAAAAAATTCTTCTGTCATCCAACACAGTTGTTTTCCATGGTCTTCCGGGTCTTTTGGTGTTGTTGAGCTCTCCGGTGCGTTCTTTCTTTTTAAGAATGTTTTTGCTATCTCTCTGATGGGTTTCTTATTTTTCAGCCTAATGATGGCTTGCTTCACTGATAGTGACTGATAGTGACAGCTCTTTGGATCTCATATAGAGAGTCGACAGCAACAGATTCCAAATGCAAATGTCACACCTAGAATCAACTCCAGACCTTTTACCTGCTTAATTGATGATGAAATAGTGAGGGAATAGCCCACACCTGTCCATGAAATAGCTTTTGAGTAGATTGTCCCATTAATTTAGATCCCTTAAAAAGTGGGAGTTTTTCTTTATAAGTTGATTATCTATGCACTCCCCTCGCTCGTATGTACTTTGGCCGCTTTACGCTTGCCACCCTACCTTAACTTTTCAAAACATAACTACTGGCATATGTAAAGGCTACACGTACGTAACTGCCTAAGCACGCCCATACAGTACGATTTAAATGCCTCACCCCGCCCCTGAAGCGTAATTACGGGTGTCTTATGGATGTCATGCCCCCTCGTTCGTAGTTACGCTGTTGATACGTGGCTGGTACGTACATTCAGAGTTATGTGGCGTAACACCTGCTGTGCGCAGCAAATAGTTAATGAATGTGTTAGAAATGTTCTAATGCGTTATAAGGTGTAGTATGTGCAGTGACATTCATCTAACTTATAGGGTCATTAACTAAACACCCTTCATATACAATATTGTATTGCTGACACATTATTTGTTTAGTATTCCAATAATAATAAACCTAGCCCTAATTACTTACCCTAATCTTAATTACTAATACTAACCCTAATTATTAGTTACCGTTTCAAGTCCAGTGACAGTCATTTGAGAAGATAAAAGAGAGAATAGAGAAAAAGAGAAAGCAGAGCAGATGATAAAAGAAAAAAACTTGAGAGCGGACAGGTGAGAGCAAAGATCAGCATGAAGAGAAAATATACTACTCCAATAAAAGGAAAAGCTATGTCACTAATTATTGCACTACTCCACAAAATATTAAATATAAACTTTAACCTTGAGAGCGGACAGGTGAGAGTAAAGATCAGCATGAAGAAAAAATATACTACATCAATAAGAGGAAAAGCTATGTCACTAATTATTGCACTACTTCACAAAATATTAAATATAAACTTGAACCTTTATTATTTATAATTAAAAACAAAATATGTAAAATCATAACATCTAGTGCACAACAGGACAAACACTGTGAATAGAAACAAACTTTGCTGCATTAGTATTACATTTGTGCAGAAACCAGAGTAACCCATTTTTTAAATAAGAAAGGAAATCCACTTGAAATTTTTTGCTTGAAATAAGTAGCACACTGTACCATTGGGCAGCTGAGTTTGTATCTTCAATATAAAGACCTGGATCTGTTTGTAGCAGGTGTGGTATACAAGTCATAAAGTCTTTTTTTTAAACTTAGCTCATACATTGGACAACATTAGGTCAGCAGTATATGAATGTCTAAAAAAATATATTCAATAGGGTTAATTTACTGAAAACGCAAAGGTCTCCAGTATTATTATACTGACCTTAGGGTTGTTATTTGAAAACGCATAACATACTGTATATGAACCCTACTATTACTCTAACCTCCCTTTACTGTAGCCTAACCTTAACCATCTCTGCAGCATAACACTGTCACCTTACCGCTGTGTAACCCTAATCATCCACTCACTGCAGCCTGACCTTAACCGTCCCCCAATAGCATCCTAACCTTACTCTAATGCTAACCTTACAACTAACATTAAAAATAACATTTAGAATAAGACTAACTTATCCATGTCCAGTCAAATCTGGAAGTGTCCAGCAGGCATCCTTTTTGAGCGCCAAATTTTCTATCAGGCATCACAGTTAATCCTGGAGCTATCGAGCAGGTGTTACGGTCAATCCGGCGTCCTCCAATCTATCGTTGTCAAGCAGGCGTTAATCATGTAGGTAAGCAACTGTATCCTGTCCATAGGTATAGAAAACATTTAATTTGATTACTTATATTATTATTTGCTTCACAGCTGTCAGGATCTGATTTTATTTTCACTCTAGTGGCTATTGCTGAACCCTTTTGGTACACTAGTGGGAAATTATTGGACTGCATATATAAGTGGTTTATATCATGTAAATAATTGTTACATTTATATTTTATATTTTATATAATGTTACCAGTCCTAATGCTAAAGGGAATGAGTAAGCAGAAAGCAGTAACATGGTTTAGTTGGCCTGGTATCAATATACTATATGCATGTCCAGGAAGACTTTTTAAAAAGGACATTATTTAATTAAAGCTAAAATGATGTTCTTGTGGAATTATTAAGAGGTTTTTATATTATGTAGGGCTTTACAATCTTAAGCAACCATTCACCAGTCATTAGTCCCTTGCCCCATTAGAGCTTACAGTCTAAATTCCCTAACACACGAGGGGGCATGGCCTGGCAGTTGTTCAGAGAACATCCTTCATGAGCTGCTGGTTTCCCCAGCTCTATTCAGCCATGCAGTGCTGATCCAGCACACTAATTCCTGCCTTCACTTTTCCACTTACCCTCGGCAGCAGCATGTCTGACCTGCACTTCTGTCTGGTGTGTCCAGGCGGTGTGTTGCTTCCAGTGCTCCTTGTGGCGCCAGCTTAGTTGATCATAATGCTCCTTTTCCCTTGGAAGCGCTACTGGCTGTTGGCTGCCTATTTACTCTAGTGTCAATCTCCTCATTCCTCAGCATATTATCAGTATTTTAAATATTTCATTAGCCTTTATACCTGCGTGCCTCAGCTTCTCTATAAACATATTCCTGGGCACCACCTCAATATCCATTGGGATGTCATCTTTCTTAGTGAGTTTGACATAAGGCTTACAGACACACATTTCTCATAATGTCTTATTGTCTCTGTCCATAATACTTTTTACTTTCAACTCTCCTCTTCAGCTCCAGCTTCAGTAATAAGATTTATACCTTTAATACCATCTCTACCCATGGAGGGGCCTGTTCAATCATATACCACTAGTCTTATTGACCATTAATCCTCCTAGCTCTGCGCTACCTGTACTAAAGATAATTTATACTATACTATACTATACTCCAACTAATTGAAGGGGATACTAAGAAACAAAAGAAATAAAACAACTTGAAAATATTGGCGCTAGCTGTACAACAATTGCAAACAAGCTAAAGTCACAAATCTCCCCCTGCCATTTCGTTTCCCAGTCATGCAATCAACCAAACCAGCTACTAAACCTCCAAACACAGAGGGAGAAAATGCCTCTCCTCCAGTTCCACCGTCTAAAGGGCAGGAATCTTCACCTTTGAGAGACCTTGGGCTTGATCCAGACCTACGCAAATAATACGCCCTTGTGCATAGCGTATTTATGCCAGCATACCTATGAAGCACTTCCTTAGGCACCTCCCTTGATCGTCCGTATTTATGCCGTCTTACACCGACCAAACCCTACCCTAACTTGTCTGGAAACGCTCAAAGGGGAGTCTGTTCTCAAGTCCGGATCCTCAGCTTGACATGTTTCGGGCTACAGGCCCTTTCTCAAAAGCGATCCGGATGTGTGAAGATCAGGGGTTTAAATAGTATCTCCCGCCAGCATGATCCTTAAGTTCCTCCTCCCGCTGGGCGGAACGGACACAAATTAACCCCTTATGCCGCTATGTATATATGCATACAAATGGTACTTAATTTATGGTTGTATGTAGCAACCTTACAAACAGATAATTTGCCTGGTTATGCGCATTATGAATGATGCGATACAGCAAAGAGCCTTTGTATATTGTATAAACATCGTTAGTATAAATAAATTGGGAGCTGTCTACTACAAATAATATGCCTTGTGCTGCGCATCCAGAGTGATGAAATACACAGAGGATAAACTAGTCAACACAAAATCAGCGCTGTAGCCATATGTGTTTGTCTTTTTTTCATATTATTTATTTGGGAGGTTTTGGCACCTTCCTAACATATGTCACTGCTGCAGATTTAAAGTGGGCGCTTTAAAGTGGTACATCCCCTTTTTTCCTCCTACCCTAACTTTTCTGAGCATAACCGCGAGCAGGCGTCTGTAGGCTCCATGTGTAGTTATGGCGCTTGGCACGCCCATATTTCATGATTTACATGCCTCACCTTGCCTCCGAAGCGTAATTACGGGTGTCGTATGGCTGGCATGCCCCTTCGTTCATAGTTACGCTGTGGACCTTAGTCTCGGAAGTAAGTTTAGAGTTTCTGGTCGTAACATCTGCCAAGCGCATGTGCAGAACATGGAAAACAGCGTTTTTATGACTACACAGAGAGTAAAAATTCAAGCAGGCATAGGTCTGGATCAGTCCCCTTGATACTACCTTAGATCCTGAGGCCCCTCTTAATGGAAAACTATGCACCATCTACTTACACCCCTTAAAGTTGATTTGACGTTGGCAATAAAAGTGGCAGTAAGGGAAATTAGACAAACTGATAAACGCACCGATCATCTTGAGTCTAAAATTTAGGAACTTGTCGCCTCACACAATGATCTCATTGATGCCCATGATTTACTTCAGTCCAAATCCTATAAACTTGTTGACATGGAAGACAGATCCAGACACAACGATGTTAAAATCAGAGGAATTCCAGAGTCAATACCTAATAAAGACTTACAAAAATTTGTTACAGATATATTCCAATTGATAGAATCCATCATCTTCCAAGGCCTCGCTCAGCTACGGAAATTTCCCTAGAGACACCTTGCTGAGACTCCGGGCCAGATCCAGAACTACGTCCGTCTTCCATAGACGGACGTAATTCACTGAACAATAGCTACTGCGCATGCATAGTAGCTATTGTACGTAATCTGCGTATCGTTTTGATACGTAGATTGTGTATATGCGGTCTAAAAGGCCGCATATATGCAATCTATGTATCAAAACTTACTGCTTCATTGGTCTTACTCACCATGGCTTATCATTATTTATTTACAATTGTTGATCAATGGTTAAACTCCTAAATTCAATGCATAAACGTAGGTTAGCCATGCCTACATTTTATAAACCTAGAGTGGATATTGTGGCAGTACAGGAAACACACTTTACTTAGAAGAATCCCCCTCTTTTCAGAGATGCTCGTAATCCTACTTGCTATATGGTTAATGGCCCTTGTAAGAGAAATTGAGTCTCTATCCTTTTTAAATCGGTCCTTAACTTTTCTTAAGACTAAAGTTGAGAAGAATGGTCGCTAGGGGTAGCCCTAGCCTCCCTCTATGCTCCAAACTCGGAACAAGTGCCCTTTTTGTGCCATCTGTGTGAACTCATACAGAAACATAAAAGGGGCAATATCATTCTCCTAGGAGATTTTAATTTGGCCCTCGACCCAAAATTAAATAAATCCTGTATTAGTTATTCTTTCCTATCTCAAGATTGCTTGAGATAGGGACTGCTTGTCCCTCTTCTGCATTTAGGAAGTTAGTAGCTGATTTTTATTTATATGATGTCTGGAGGGTATAAGAACCCAAAGGTAGGGATTTTACTTATTTTTCTAATGTTCATAATTCATACTCACGTATAGATCTCATTTTATCAGACAAGTGGGCCCTCCAACATTCATATCATGTCCAAATTCTCCCAACCTGGTCTGATCATGTCCCTTTACTTTGGCATTAGAATCTACACCAGACGAGAGGCCCTCTGTTGCCCTGGCAGCTCTTGGAATATCTGCTTACTTCTATTGAAGCTAAATAAAAAATGAAAATCAGATGCGCTGGAGTCTAATTTGCAGACTAATAGCCCTGTAGACACTTCCCTATTAACACACTGGTGTGCTTTGAAAGTTGTAATGCAAGGTGTAGCTATTCAAACTGGAGCTAGACTCAAAAAACAATGTCTCCTAGTGCAGGCTATTTTGGAAGCTAAAATTAGCTCACTAGAATAACAAAACCAGATGACCCCTTCTAAAATCCTCCATAAAGAACTATCAGCTATTACAAGTCAACTACAAAAATTACTAATGATCCGCACTATATACTAAATGAAGTCGCACTTTCCAGGCTCCATCAAATGTACTACTTAGGTGGCAATAGGGCCGGGAAACTTCTAGATAGGAAATTGAGCATTGCATAAAATTTATGCACTCTCCTGGGGTGTCAGAACTGCTAATCCTCTTCATATCACAAATAAATTTGCTGAGTACTATGCCGAACTCTAGAATTTGAACAGAGATTTGCACACATTCCAACCTACTCCAGACTCAATCAAACAATTCTTAGACTCTGTAAGCTTACTGCACTTAGAGGAATGATCTATTGCAGATCTCTGTGACCCCTGGACTCTCCAGGAGATAGAGTATGCCATCTAGAATCTCCCCAAAGCTAAATCACCAGACCCTGATGGCTTTAATAATGAATTTTATGTAGCTTTTCGTGAACAAGTCGCTCCTCTTTTACTGGGACTTTTTAATGCAGTCTCTGATGGTGAACATTTCCCTAATGAGATACTGGAAGCACAAATAGTTCCTATTTTAAAACCTGGTAAAGATAATTCTTCCTGCAAGAACTATTGCCCTATTGTCCTACTGAACACAGACCTTAAAATATACGCAAAGCTACTTGCAAATCACGTTAATCCTCTCCTCTCACATTTGATCCATCCAGACCAGATGGGATTTGTTCTTCCCGCCAGGCATCTGACAATACTAGAAGAGTCTTTAACATTTTAGAATTAATAGCTAGTAATAAAGAACAGTGCATTTTACTCTCATTGGATGCAGAGAAAGCCTTTGATAGGCTACATTGTCTTTATATGAGGGAAGCCCTCTGCAGATATGGCTTTAGGGATAAAATTCTACACTCTATACTTGCTCTTTATTCTACTCCTACAGCTAAAGTCTTTAGTAATGGTTTTATATCTTCTTCTTTCGCTATGCCTAATGGATCGAGACAGGGTTGCCCTATGTCCACTTTAATTTTTGCTTTAGCCATTGAGCCATTGACGGCTAGGTTCCGCTCATCCTCTAACTTCCCTGGTATAAGTTTTGGAGGCTTTGATAATAAGCTGTGCTTATTTGTGAACAATGTTCTGCTGTTTGAGTCCAGCCCGGTGACTTCTCTGCTTGATCTACAGTTAATCTTAAAAAAAATTTCTGAGGCTTCCCTTTACAAATGTAATACTAGTAAATCAGAAGCTTTACCAATTAATATCCTTTCTGCCCTCTCATCTCCCCTTCAGAAAACCTTTCATTTTAATTGGCAGCCCAAGTCAATTACATACCTGGGTATACAAATCCCCTAAAAATTTTCACAAATTTTTTAATGTAACATTGTGCCTTTATTAACACAGATACACAATGCGTTCAGGAGAAAAACAGCAGCAAAGGTCCATCGCTATGGTAGACATCGCTACTGGACCTTTGCTGCTGTTTTTCTCTTGATCGCATTGTGGCTTTCACACTCCAAACACTGAGCCTGACATACGGTCTTTGGGCCTGATCCAGACCTATGACCGCAAGCGATCGTATGGCGGTCGGGAGTGTAAAAACGGGATAAAAAACGCACTGCGCATGTGCAGTATGACAACTTCCGGTCACCCGAAGGACATGAGCGTACAGTTAGCGTATTTTCAGAGTATTTTTCACCCAAGGGGCGTGCGTTTTGTACGACGATAGTCCGGACGCTTAAGTTACTACACAGAGGCGGGGATAGCCATTTACATTGTACAATATGGGCGTGCTAAGCCCCGTACGACCAGCGTATTGGTACAAAAATTCGCACGGACACTTAAAAAAGTTAGGGTAGGGTTCAGCCGCCGTAAGTCGGTACAATCAATGGGAGTGTCATGGGCATGAAAGTTTATACGCCCGGGCGATCATACGCTACGCTCGCGGGCGCTCGCGGTCGTAGGTCTGGATCAGGCCCTTTGTCACTCACTACTATTCAGAAGGATTCACAAATTGGTTGCCGGCTCCCTGCATTACTTTGTTCCACCTGCAGTGGATCATCCTTACGCTGCACTGTAAGCTGTGAGGTCTCGGCTCCACTACTTGTGATCAGAGCAGGATTAAGACTTTATGGGGCCCTAAGCAAGATACCGGTTTGAAGGCCCCCCTCCCAATGAATATATATATATATATACACACACACACACACTGTATATATAAAGACACACACACATATATACATACTGTATATACACTGTATATATAGACACACACATGCACACACACACACATATATACTGTATATACACACACACATACATACATACATACATACTGTATATATACACACACACACATA
>WWET01000514.1:409444-427376 GCA_011038615.1 Limnodynastes dumerilii
ACCCCCTGTTCTCCCCTAAGCACAGGCAGCTTTTATGTCTCTAATGGTGACTGCTGGGATTCTGCTTGTGTTTCACTGACTGTGGGTAAGTGAGGAACAGATGGCAGGCAGTGTTTGGAAGAACATTCTGAGCGCTGCAGCCAGTGTCAGTTTATTGACATCTATTTTTTATGGAATATTAATTGTATGTAATGGCTTACTGAACGATTTTAAATGCTTATGCATATGTAGGATATACGCACTGGGAGTGCGCTCGTAGATCTGCACGGAGCACAGCATCGTTTGCGCTCCATTGCGCAGGTGCAGTACCATTTTCCAGCAGACTTCCATAAGGTATACAAGTCTGATAGAGGTATTAATTGCGAATCCAGCCCTATGTGAGTGCACATGATTTTAAGGACATTGGGCTGGATCCAGACTTAAGTAAGTGCTTGAAATTAGTTACTCCTGGGCTAAACCATGTTGATTGCAGGGAGAGTCAAGTTAATTGTATTCTTTGCATGCAGGGATATATCTCTGAATTGCTTACTGCACACAGATACTGACCAGCTTGACTATCACACTGTTAGTTAGACTTGGGATAGGAAACATCACCTCTCAACTGTAATACTGTTTGCAACAGATGAAATATGACTTCCCTCTAATCAACTTGGTTTAGCCCAGATGTAACTAAGTTCAAGCACTTAACTAGGTCTGGATCCAGGCCAAAGAACTGAGGACAAATGCAAGGATAGGCTCCATTTGAGAGGTTGTTTTGCGAAAATACTGAATTAGGTTGTAGGATGCTTTCCATGGGAGAAGATGCTTTGGTGAGTGAAACCTATTATGCTTAAATCAAAATGTGTGTAAAGTAGCTATATAGGGATCATGAGTGATTATAACCATATACATCAAAGGATAAAACTGTCAAACTAACTTACTATCAAAAAGGTGAGGACATTTTCTCTTAAACTAACAACATTGCAAATTTCAGTTTTAACAACATTAGGAAACTTACCAACTAATGTCCCTTAGTAATGCATAACTAAAAAGTTAAAGAGCAAGGTAGACTTTTTAACATAAAATGGTAAAATTGTAAATATCCATTTTCTGTTGCTATGGCAACAAAAAATGAAACAATGATACAGCTGACACCACAATGTTGGCTTTATATTCATCTTCTCGTATTACCTTGTTTCCCCTCTATTTCATGCTTTTAATGTTGTGCATATTCCCAATTCTTGAACTTGAGCAATGTAAGAAAACATTCATGCACTGTTTGAACATGACATGCCTTGATAACATTTCTCAAAACATGATTCTCTCTGACTTCTGCTTTAAAAGGAGGATGCAAGGTCCTACTGAGGTCTTACAAATCCCTTGAGACACTTGTATGTGAGGAACAAGTACTGTCAGATGTCACTAGCACTTGACTTATATACATTGCTTTGTTCTTGTCAAATATAGCGGTGACTAATTACTTACAATGTTTTAAAACAAAACCATAGCATAAAACAAAATCATGTAGCATGATATAAATATAAACATTTAAAATAATGATTTAAAAGTAAATGGCAAATGGTAATATATACATATACAGACTAGCTCTGTTTAGCTCTATAAACATTTCTTAGCCAAAAAGTTTCAAAAGCAAAAAAATTAAGTTTAATCCTGAATACTGCAAGTTTTTAAACATATCATTAATATAATGGGTTGCTGATTAAGTTTTAGGATGCATTGATTTTCCACTGAACAGGTAAAAAAAACCCTTTAAAGCTCACTTTAATTATGTTCAATTAAAATTCAGACCTATACAAGACAAATGTTGTAAGCTTGTAATTACGTGAAACCCAAAGGTGATGTTTGATGAGTCTCGGGCTAAACAAATACTCTGCTGCCTAATTACAATTTGCCAATATTAAGAACTCTAATGAACTTCACAATCTCCTCAATAAAATTCCCAAAAAGTATTTTGATTCCTATTCATTTGACTGTTACAGATTTTACATATGGTAAAACCGTGTTAATAAGCATTTTTTATAGAAAAAAACATAAAGTACAACTAGAAGTAAAATTAATTAAAGTATTTTAAGTATTCCAGATAAACTAAAGTCCTACATAGACAAAGCCTTGACAGGGAATATTAATATGTTGCATATGCAGGACAAAAACAAATATGTAACTTTTTTTTTGCTTTCTGTGACTCTTGTTACTATGATACCACATAAGTGTTCTTTATATTAACTTTATATAATATAATGGTATTAATGTACAATGTGAGAATAATTTCCATTTTAATATTTTTCTTAGGCTGGCCTTACATCCATAGGACACTGACTTTATATAAAATAAAACTGTTTTAATAGAATTGTTTAATAGAACAAGAGCTTGCTTTTCACAGGGAACAATAGAGGTACTATATTTTAATTGTCATTATAAGTGTCTAGTTTTGTTAACAGTTGTAAACCCCTTTAACCTATGTGATTGGTGGAGCCATATCCCTTTGATTTACTGTAACTCATCATGGGGCTGATCCAGAGCTATGCCTGCCGTAGTTACTACGTAAGATCGGCAGATGTTGCCCAGCGTAACTACGGCAATGCCCGATCGTTGATCGGGCATCCGTAGCACCAGCGTAGTAACGCTGGAGGGGCCGTCCCCCAGCATTACTATGCTCTAGTTAGTGTAGGGAGGCAGAGGGAAGGAGGGTAATGAGGTTGGGAGGGCGGCGTTATCGTATATACATATTTATTTTGCTGTTAAATCCATTTCTGTTCATGGGGAGTGTACACTTTTTGGCAAGACAATCCAACCATCTGCTGACTACTTGCTGTGAATGGTTTTCACTAGAATAGATTGAGCCTAGAATTGCTATAGTAGTAAACAGTCTTAACTGTCTTTTGTAAGCCGAGGAGCATTCATGCCAGTTGTGCTTTTTGATTTTGTTTTTTATTATTATACATCACACATCTATGTTCTGCGTGGAGTCCCTTGATATATTCCACTATTCATTTTTTGTTTTTATGAACTGACTGACTGTAAATAAAGCCATACACAAGTACAGCATATTTGCTCTAAAAGATCAGAAGATCATACTATTATCTGGGATCAGTCTATGACTACTCCTATTAGTCATTTAAATTTAATGTAATTGTTTCTAACATTCATTATGATAAGTATCAGTGTAATCAGTGTCAGTGTAAATTTAAGTTTTCACAATTTTCTCTTATATTTACAAAATTTTAAACAAGTGTAAAGTTGTACTTTATAACTTAGGTGTTTGTTGCTAAAATAACATATGGAGGTATTTCAATAGTGCAACCTACAGAATAGAATAAGATGTCTAAATACTTAGGATTTGCGAACAAATAAGAATTATTCAATTCATCCAGTCTACCCAATTTTCTATTTTTATTTGCTTAATCTTATGATGACCTCAGAACCTATTAGAAACTTAGGTATTTATTTTGCTTTCATGTGTAAATTGCTTACTATCTATGAAGAAAGTCTATGCCACTTATACACTGTGTTACACTCTGCAGTATGGCAGCAGCATATAGTGTTATTATTGTACTGTAGCAGGGTATTCCGGTCCTTATTTCCCCTGCAGCATACTTTCTTGCTCCGTACTTTGGTAAAACTCTATCTGTTTCACTGACCTGTATCCTAGTCTGTTATTATCTTCTGACCTCCTTGTCCCTCAGCCTAACTTGGAATTGTCCACTGAGAGTCGCAACCTATTACTGGGGTCCATCCCGACCATTAGGGGCTCTGGTGAACGTCACCTCGTAGTTAGACTCCAGGTTTTGGTGTGTCAGTCTCATAACACACTGCACTTTCAGCATAGCTCCCAACTTTTAGAATCGCTAAACTGATATAAAATAAGCCATGCCACATTTCCACCCAACAGCTGCCCAGTTCAGACCAAACTCTGTCTACAAATGGTCATATTTATGAAAAACTCCAGACTTTCTCTTAAGTCCATCCCCTTTGTGACCCACAAATCAGGACAGCCTGGCCAAAACAGCAACAGTTGGGAGGTATGCATGCAATAAAGTAATGTTTATTTACATTTCCTCCTAACCTAATATTTGTGCAAAACTCATATGCTGTACTTGGGGGCTGTTGTGCACTACAAAAGGTAATGCAGAACATGAAGTGTTGAGGGGATCTGATGGCAGGAAAAGGGAATCCCTGAGAAGGACTGCACTTCTTGTGTGGTATTCTATTGCTAGGGTGTCCAGCTGGAATAAGGTTCTGAAGTTAGGAATCAGGTAAAGTTCTACAGCTCCACAAAATAAAAAGTGCATTTTAAATATCATTGGGACAAATTATTTGGCCAATATTGTTATTGAGTTATGGCTGTTAAAGATGAATTTAGAAAGTTGGAAACTGCTCTTAAGTAGATGGCAAATACTGTTACTTTTGCCAGTACACAGATTTGAAGAAGTTAGAATGATGCACATTAGTGACTACAATCTGTGGTTTAGGAAGTGGTGTCATGGAGGAGTGATTCGGTTTCATAAAACATAGCCATGTCATCTGAGAAACCAAAAATCATCCAATTCTAGAAAACTGATTGCTGCACTCCAAATATAAAGAAAGGTCCCCTACGGTTGTAAATTTTTTTATTGTATAATAATAGGGGGTTATCAAAGAGGAGAAGGGATAATGCTGTTCATGAATATCTCACTTTCTCATAAGTTACAATAAGTGCCCTTTGGAATATCTCCTCTGGTGCTACCATTCCTTAATGCGTAACCAAAAATTATATAAAAGGGGTGGCTTGCACCCATCTTCTTTGGGAATTGATCAGTTTAAATGCTTTATTAGGAACCATTTCATTCATTAGAAGAGGGGGCATATAAATAATAAAAATAGCTGCTCCCTCAACCATGAAGTTTTGTGTGGCCAGACAATAATGACAGATAGTGAAAATGTGTAATTAAAGGGTGCTAGGTGAATAGGTTTTATAATATGAGGGGACGGGGAACTGCCCAATGTGCCAGGGAGGGTGTCACCACACTCCTCCAAATGTTAGACAAATCAAATACAAAAATGTGGACCTGGGCGCTTAACTAAATAGGGGACTGGGTGATGAAGATAATCTAATTAAAATGCAATGTGCCAATGGGAAAAAAATTGATGAAAATAAGGGAGGGGGGGTCATGATGGAATAAAATAGTGTAAAAACGAATTAATCCCTTAGACTCATACAATACATAAGATCAAGAATAAAGAATTCATAAAATAAGTCCAATAAAAATAATGCTAAGAGTGCCCGTTAATACAGAGAATATACAAAAATACCATAAAGTCCTTTGGATATCATTCATACAATAATTTCCTATAGAAAGGAAATGATGTCATGTAAATTCTATTAAAAGATAGTCTTAAAAAAGTCCTTCTTTAAAATACAGTCCTTCTCACTCAAAAGTTTTTGGCAAAGTTAATAGTAGAGATATACCAGGGTCACTCACTGTTAGGAAGTCTTTCTGTTTTAGATAACACAGGTGCTATCAGGATACAGATAAGGTGTCCTGGAGTGTCTGCGTTTCTTTGATGTTTCCCACGGCTTCTTTATACGATGTAGAATCAGCGTTGGTCCTTCTATGCGGCGGAAAATCCTGATCTCTATGGGTTCTTATCAATAAACAATGTAAGTTAAGCGCCCAGGTCCACATTTTTGTATTTAATAATTACAGATAGTATAGCCACAGCAACTTAGGGGAAAGAGAACAGAAAAAGCAATAAAAATGTATCTAGCAATGAAATAAATGAAACAATAAGAGATTCATATTGCAACCTCTCAGAGCAATGTATGCAAATGCTAGGAGCTTATCAAATAAAATCCCTGAACTAATTGCAATAATTACTAGGGATGATCTGGATATTGTGGGATTCATTAAATCATGGTGCAATTTAATTCTTCACTGGGACTTAGCTATACCGAGTTATAATTAATAAAGTAAAAAAAATCAGAAGAGGCGTATAAATATATGTGAAGGAAGGGTTAAATTCAACTTTAATAGAAAGTATTGGAGAAAAAAACAGAGGCACTTTGGGTAACCATATAAAGCTCAGAACAAAGACATCAGGATGAGCCCCACAGAAAGGGTTCCAGTGGCTGTTTTTGCAGTGCACTACAATTATATTCAGGTAAACATAAGATTCCCAAAAGTATTCAAACAACAACAACATGTGTGGTGCCAATATAAATTCAAATTTATTAGAACCAAGTGTAATACTTGGTATGGTATAATGTGAAAAATGCACTCCCTCCAGGATGAAATTGTAAGAATGTAATATACAGTCATACACAGCAATAATTGGCAAAAATTCTAAATATACAGTTATACACAGCAATAATTGCCAATGAAATTCGAAAGAAATATGAATAAGGAAGACTCAGCCAACGATGACAGGAGGAGCTTATAGATGTAAGTGTCCATTAGTGGAAAAAATTAGATCTGCACCGAGCCTAATCTAATGGTGAGAAATTGCTGTCCCTGGTCCGGTACATTACCAGCCTCACGGCTGGGCTTTGCGTTTCCACGCAGTATGCTGTCCCTCCCTGTGCTGTAAGAAAGGTGCAGGGGTCAGCGTCTCCTGAGAGTACTCCTGGGGTGTCCTGAAGGGAGTGTGTAGAGCGGGGCACTGGACACAGTGTTCCCGCCGGGTCAACGTCTCCAACGCGCGTTTCGCAACATGCTTCAACGGGTACTTACAAATGGTTGCAGGATCTTAGAAGTAAGTGTGGGTGAGAACCTAGGATCCAGTGATCATCAAGCAGTATGGTTTAGCATAATGAAAGAGAGAGCCCTAGACCACACAAAGACAAGGATGCTAGATCTAAGGAAGGTGGTTTTTGTGGAAATGATGAAATGTGTAAGTGATTCTTTGACAGAGTAGAGGCACATGAAAGGAGTACAGGAGCAGTGGGGAAATGTAAAAAGTTCATTATTAACAGCAAAAGGACATCGTATAACAAAGGTTAATAAAAAGTCCAGAAAGAAAGCCAATGTGATTTACAAAGGTAGCAAGTATAGTGAAAGCAATAAAGATGGCCTTAAGGAATTATAAGCAAACTCAAAATAATGAGGAGAAGGAAGAGTACTTTGCAAAGAAGGTGGCTAAAAAAGTTATCAGGGCAGCAAAGGCACAAACTGAGGAAAAACTGTCCCACTTGGTACTAAAAGGGGACAAAAGCTTTTTTAGGTATATATATTAAAAGCAAAAAACTAAAGAGGGTATAATAAGGCTCAAAACGGAGAGTGGGAGTCTTACTGAGGGGAATAGGGCTGTGGCAGATCATCTTAAAAAGTATTTCTGTTCAATATTCACAAAAGAAAGATAGAGGGGAAGGGTCCATTTTTAAATAGAAAAACTTTTAATATAAAATGAGGCAATTACTACTACTTTCACTGAGGAGCAGATATTAAAAGAACTTTCAAAGCTGCAGGTAGAGAAATCAATGAGGACAGAAGTGATACATCCTAGGATACCAAAGGTGCTTGCTATTTGCATTAATCTTTAAATTGATCTGAACAACCACCATTTTTTGTACTCTGTTTCATAAGTATTTGTACATTATACATTTGCCAAAACCCCATTAACTCTCCTAATGCTCTGATCTGTGCATACAAAATATGCAATAATCATGTCTGCCCAATCGAATTAGTCCAAAGGCGGTTGGACTCTTCATAATTAGAAAATTATTAGATTATTATTATTTTCTGCACAATTTTGTCAGTATTCCAACAAATACATTTATACTATATATGTATGTATACTATACAATAGCCCTGTCCAAAACGTGTAATTTTAAGCATCTTTGGACTAACATAAGGATCTATATAACAGTACTGGACTGTATAACAGTACTGAACATTATAAAATGCATAAACTTAATCTTCGAAAGAGGAAAGGAGGAAATTCACATCCATTCTTGCTATCATTTTCATACATTTACTGAATAGAGGATTTTGATTGGTTGATGTGGGCAACATGTCCACTTTCATCTATTTATGTTTAGAAACTTCTTTTAATATACTGTACACACTCATAAAAGCTACTTATTTCCAAAATGCCTAAACATAAAATGTATAGATATCTATACATCAATATCTATATCATTAGAGATTTCCATTCTTACAAAACAGCATGTGCTGTGTGTTGTTCATATGTTTCAAATATTGACATTTCAGTGAAAAATGTCAACTTAATGTCAACTTAACTCTCAAAATCAAACAAAACCAATTTCATAATACAAACTAATATGAGAAATAAATAAAATTACAATTTTTTTTTTTATCATCATTAATTTTTATTGTACATAACATAGTTCTGGGGTACAGAAAAAAGAAATGGGGAGGGGGATAACAGAAAATACAACATAGACTGTCATACAAAACATTGCAATCGTTAAAAAAAAAACATAAGCAAAAATATGAGGGGGGGGGGGAGAAAGGGAAAGAAGGGACTCATATTGTTAGTGATGTCATGACAAAAGAAGTTTAACAACATATTAAGATAAGAATTGATAAACCCTCATTGGATACTTGAATTGAACCCAAAAAAAGGGCCATTAACAACCTCTTCTAACACTCCTCTCTACGGGTTGGGGAGTTTCAATAAGAATTTCTGGGTCTAAATCATATCATATTGAAGTAGGTGCGGTCTGGGCATTATTACAATCTGATTTATATGTTGTCCAGAGAAGCCACTTAACCAAGGGAGACGAGGTAGACATAGAGAACGGGATGAAAAACAAAAGGTATAGTCTATCCCAAGTGCCTTTACAGCAGCTAAACTAAGTGTGTTTACTGGGTCCCCAAAAAAGATTCACAAATATTTGCTTTTGAAAGACACCAAGAGTTCAGCGCTATATAGATAAAATATGCTTTTCTGTTTTTTTTTTAATTATAAACAAATTGTCCTTTTTGTTGTAGATTTTCTCTTCAAAAAGGATTTTTCATATAAACCCAACTGTGTTTTACTCCGTTTTGTAAATCGTGTGCATGAATGAAAAAGAGAAAAAAAGATTCTTAACCTTTTATCACTTTATTGAAAACATCCATATTTATAGCAACATATTAAAAACAAATGTACAAGTATTCCACTTCCAAGTTAGTACACTCTGCTGAGGTGTTGGTGCATCTCCATGCCCGGGAAAATAGTAGACACAGCAGGGGACAAAAGAAACAGCAAGTGGATCACAGTTAAAGGGTAAATTAGAATCAGCTCACCAACATGTTTCAGCTGTCTCCATGGCCTTTGTCAAGTTTTATGAGCTGACTATATGTGGGGCATTTAAATAGGGAAGCCTATAAGAGAAATTTATCTCACAGATAGGTTAAAAAAAAAAAACCCACAAATTGCATGATTTGTCAAAGTAAACATTTGAAAGTTATTTTTGTTGTTTTTTTTTAATTATTTTTTATTTGTACATATTTGGACAGTGAGGGGATAGAAAAATAAATGAAATGAGGTTCCTCTCTTTGCTGTAATTGGAGTTAAAATACAGGCTTTAACAGAACATGTAGCAGCCCTTTAAATTTTGGAACATGAAAACATTTCATAGTTTTAAATGAATAAATATAAATGGGACATGAATGATGGAAGAATTGTTTTATTATTAGTGAACATTCATGCAATCGGCATTTAGGGCTTTGAGGAATTTTTATCAGTTAAAAAAACCCTTTCTGTTTTTTCTGTAATTTTAAACAACCTGATCAGAAGTCCTTGTGCATTGCAATTTCCACATAAGCCCTTGTTCTTTCAGTCCTTAAACCTATACCAAAAAGAAATACCCTCTGTCCCAGCATTGCCCTCAAATCTGTGTAAGATAGATGAGGGGTGAGGGGGGGGGCATAAAACCAACTTGACCTTGAGGAATGATGGATCTGCAGGTATTTATAGTGATCTAAGTTTTGAAGACCATATGTAGTCTGTAGATAAATAAAAGGGTCAGCTGTTGTTCCACTCATTATATCTTTAACCCACTTAATACCTCAAAATTACAGATTTTAACTTTGTCGCTGTCATCAGCTTTTTCTCACTGTACCTGACTGCCTGTTTCTCAACCAAAAATATCCATTAAATTAGTTAAAATGTTCAGTAATCACAAATCATAAGCAGAATGAATAAAGAATAACAGAGTTAGTTAAGTGCATTGGGGTTTATTCCTGGAATGGACTTGATAACCATTTATCATATTAGCAATAAGGTAAAGGAATTGAAAGTAGTAAATGGGTAGAGTTAGAAAGAGCAGTGTGCTGATATAGAGGCAGTACAACTTGGGCACTTCGGGCCGTATTCAGAGATCCAGTTTTAACTAAAGTTCCGTGCGCATTTTTAGGATCGGATCGATATTGCATCAACTGCGCATGCGTAGTAATAGTGATACGCCATCTACGTTGAAGTTAAGGTCGGAAATGGCTAAGGGACGGACTTGTGAATCTGGCGGAGAATAATGCAACCCTAAGTGCTGTGGAAATATACGGACTTAAGGATTTGCATAGAAATGGGCAGGGGGAGGCATTGAGATGAGGGAAAGTGGGTGCGCTTAAAGAATTAGGGCCGGTAATATACGCAACTAATACACATAAGGCCGGAAGTGAGCGCGGCCAGATAGGCCAAGTCAATACAGGTGGAAGTTTAGGTCCGGCCGGAAATTGCGAGGGGAGTGACTGTTTTTTCTGGTGGGAGTAACCTGCTCCAACCTGCCACTTAGTTGTGTGTATTTGCGGCCCGATCGCTGACGGATCTCTGAATACGGCCCTTCATTCCCTAAACATCTCCTATTGTCTCTGATGGTAGTCATGGGCAGAAATAGTCCTAGGTTTTGTAGTGCATTAGGCAAAAATAATGGAACAGGCCCCATTAAACAATATTGTATTACGTATATTTATCTTGACTAATCCTGCAATCTACATGGTTTAGCCCAGGAGTAACTAATTTCAAGCACTTACTTAAGTCTGGATCCTGCCCAATATCATTAAAAGGTCCAGAATTAGCACTGCAATTAAGGGATCTGCACTATTATTAACTCTTTAAACAATTTTTATATTTTCTACTACAAAATTCTGTACAGATCCCTCTACCCCTGTTCCAACTATATCCAAAGAAACAAAACAAAATTTTGGGGATTCAGTGCACTTCAGAAAAAAGGCCAAATCATAAAATCAGTTATATCACCAACTGCAGATTAGATCAAGTTCATAAATACCAGACAGTGACAATGAATAAGACATGTCCTTATGGTTAGTGAAGTTCATGACAATTATTTATTACCAATGCAGCAATTATTGAATAATAGTACACTCTCAAAGTCGGGATGTATTTGCTGGCAATCAAAACTGTGACATTTGTTATGGCCATGAGCAAAGCGAGGGCAGAGACTCTGTGATCCGTTGACTAGACCTCAGAGGTTCCAACTTAGACCCTCAGCATCATGATCTAGTGCCTTTCAAAAGCAGTGCAGCTGCACAGTGTGCCAGGACTGTGCAACTGCACTGTTTTAGTAGAAAGCCACCAGCCATCAGTATTATAGCACAGACATAGGTACATAGACAATGTCTGAGTCACTGTGTGATCGTATAACCTCCAACATGACCCATTCCATTAGGTACAAAATACATTGCTTCTCAGTTTCCACCCCTCAGTTACTATAGTGACCTCCTTTGTTGAAGAGACAAATAGTTTTTAAATATCAAGGAATTTCATCAGTTGAGTGTGACAGTTGAAAGCTCAGGTGCGGAATATAATGTACCTAATGGAATGGGTCATGTTAGAGGGTCTGCAATCCCATTATGATGACACTGACTAGAAAACATGGCCAAAGAATACTGACTAAAAAATATGGCTGAACAAAACTGACAAAAAAAATGACACATTACACTTTAAGAAGTGATTAATACCATTGTAAAGTATAACTGTCATCATTCAGACTGGCTTGAAATAGTTAATTTGTACATATTGTTTCTGTCATAATTTACAATTGTTGGAATTATTACTGTTATCGTTCAGACCATTTTGAAAATCTATTATGATGTTTTTCAGTTGTATTACTGTCATCATTTAGACTATTTCTAAATTGGAATGTCTAACTTGATGTTGTTGTGTTAAATTGCTGTTGCTCTTTAGACTGTTAGGAAATTGGAATGTCTATTGTTATACTGTTGAGTTATAAAAGTTGTATAAATAAGTCCAGTTTTAAAATACTTAAATTATAATAAATTATATTTAAAGACTGTCAAATTTGGGCTAATGTATAAATTGGTTTTATTCTTTGTTATATTGTTTTTAAATAGAAAATCAGTCGGCATTTATCATGTCTACTTAGGGCCAATGTCGGATTTAAACATGTCAGGGAAATAGAATTGTGATAAATATATTTCTCTAGTTACATTGTAGCCATAACCAGAGGTGTAGTGTGGACTAATGGCACCTGGAGCAGGTGAATTTTACAGCTCCCCCCACACATGCCCTCCACACTTTTTCCCCTTCTTGTGTGATTCTACAGTCATCCAAACTGTCCCTCCTTGTGTGTGTCCAGCTGTCCTTTCTACCCACTCCTTGTGTTTCCAGCCAGCCTTCTATCCTCTCATTTTGCATGTCTAGTCAGTCTTCTGCCCCATCCTTATGTGTGTCCAGCCAGCAATGAGATCATGAAAACTATGGGCACTCCTCTGCAGCAGAATGTTCCCTTAGCTGTGCTACTGGCCATGGTGTAGAAATGACAGCAGCCAGAAGCCTCCATTAATATGCAGGGGCCCCTGATCTACTGGGATCTTGATGGGCACCTATTCAGCCTATGCCTAGGGATGCTTCTTCTTCATTAATCAATCATATGTTTGTGGTTTGGGGAAGAAGATGCAAGCAGGTAATAATTTTGCCATGATCCATAAACATAAAGTAAATATTTGAGGGTGGGGTAGGGCGGGGAGTGGTCTTGTTTGTTATTTTCCTTTATATATATGTAATGCAACTAAGCATTACATCCTACTACAAAAAAAACTTTTTAAAATATTATATATGAGATTACCATGAATATATACTAGGGAAACAAGGGAGTGCCTAATAATGGATTGAAAGTGATTTATTTTCCATCATAAAAACAATTGGAACTTGTACCAATAGCAATGGAAGGCAAGCATCTAAACAGATGGGAGTTCTACAATCAAATATCACTGTTCCTTTTAGAGTCAGTTAGCCTCCCAGTCAGTCTTATGGAAGTATAAAAGAGGAACTGGAAAGGATCACACACATCCAGATAAAACTGACGCTCCTACCATTTTTGTCTGAAGACTTTGTCAGGGAGGTCAGACCTACTTCCCATTAATTCATTTAGAAACCACCATCACACCGCCACAGACCCGCTGGACAGGTGAGTGTTACGGGGGACTCTATGGGTAGTTTTAGGGTAAAAAGTCTATTTGAAGTCTTAGGGTTAGGTTATGGGGAGTCTTAAGGTTAGGCTGCAGGTAGGGGATTCTTAGGGTCAGTCTGCGGGGAAGGGAGTCTTATGGTTTGACTATGGGGAAAGGAGTTTTAGGGTCAGGCTACAGGGAAGGGGAGTCAGGGTCACGCTGCAGGGAAGGAAGTCTTAGGGTTAGGCTACAGGGAAAAGATTCTTAGAGTTAGGCTACAGGGAAGGGAGTCTTAGGGTTAGGCTACGGGGAAGGGAATTTTATAGTCAGGCTGTAGGCAAGGGAGTCTTAAGGTCAGGCTGCAGGGAAAGGAATGTTAGGATTAGGATCATGGAAGGGGAGAGGGGAGCTAGGGTAATGGAAGGGGAGGATTGGGGTAAGGGTTAGGGATGGATAAATACTCAATTCTCGCCACTGCACATTCATCTTCTGCATTTTCAATTGCTGGTCTTCAGTGGGACAAAAGCAATCAAATCCAGACACACACACACACACACACACGGAGGCTGCGAGATGAAGTGAAGCAGTCTATACCAGTTTACTTCTTCCTAAAAAAAAAAAAAATATTTACAGTCATATAACATCCCTTAAAATATATATATCCATAGTTATAAACAAATGCCTGAGCATACTGTACGGTGTGGCACTGCTATCTGCTATTTAGGCTTAGGTGCTCAGACATAGGTGCACGGGTATCGTTGGCTTTTTGTGTTCGCTCCTGTTTTGCACATGTGCATTGCATAATCCTGCTGTTCCTTCAATTAAAAAAACAGACGGAAGCACAGCTCTGGATCAGTTCCTCCCTCTCAACTTATTCTTTTTACATATTTGAAATTTGTTTGCAATCCTTAATGGTTTTGTCAAAGTGCAGATTTGCTCATTTTTTTTGCTGTTGTTTCCAGTTCCGGTTCGGCCTCCTGGTAACACTATGTAAATCAAGGCTAATTTTTTATTTTTTTTTAAATTGTTTTTGACGTTGGTTTACAATTTTTTATCTTAAATAATGTATTTTTACACAACTGCTTTCTATGCTATTTTTTTGTAGCTTTAAATAGAGCTGGTCTTTAGCTGGATTTTAAGAGTTTTGGGAGTTTGGGAAGTGGTTACTGTCTCTGGCAGCAGCTAATGAAGCAGCTGTTTAATTATTTTTGTTTGAGTAGGTAAAATACCCCACAAAAATTATGTATAACATTTTTAATTAGCACCTGGACATTCTATGCCTGTACTATTTTGATTGATTAAAGGGTTATTATCCAAATGCAATTATTATAGTTGAATAGGAATTAAATGCAATCAGAAGACATTTTACAATGATCTAATAAAGCTCTGCCATATGACTCCATACAAATCTTAAAATTTCTTTTCAGAGGCAAGTTCCGAAGCAGAAAAAAATAATAAGGTCTCATGAGACTTAGTAAAAGCATCACATTGCTCGTGTGAATTACCTTGACATTTTCCTTTTGCTACTTGTTTCACAAATCTTCTTTTATCACATAAATAAATTTCCTCTATTATCAACAGTTGGTCAAATACTTTTTCCCATTGTATTGTTTTATAACTTATTTAGATGTTAAGCAAATTATTTACCTTCCTTATATAAGTTATTCATGCACATTTTAAACATTAAAGCGAAATAAAATATTTGGTTAATGCATGAATGTTTTTCCTTTTTATAATTTAAATCAAAGGATGAACAAATGAGTGTGTGAGGGAGTGAGTGATAGACTGGGGATCAGATCCTGATCTCTGTGTGTTTTTTTTTTTGCATGAACAGAAGTCAGGCAGTCTGCAGAAAGGAAGATCATGAACTCCCTTTAACTCCCCTCTCTCGTGAAGAGTTTAAGTGACTTAAGCTGCCATAAAGCAGCCTTAAGTCTAAGTCACACTTGCCTTAAATCCACCCTGACTGTTAAATTTAAATGCCCCCTCCCATCACCAACCTTACAGAGTTTAGTCGGGCAGAGGGGATGCACTGCCCTGTCAGATGGCTCTCCAGACATAAGGAACTAAGTTCCGTACATCTGGAGATTCGTAACAAAACATGTGGCATGAGCATTGTTATTAAGTGCAGATCCGGCCCTGAGTTAGTAATAGGAGGGCACAATATATACCCCAAGTCTCTGTCACTATGGTTTATACTCCGTAAAAAGCAATTGGCAACTGAGCATTGCATAATATTCTAAATTGTAAAAAGTATTAACTATATGATTTTCCTAGATTAGAACTAGAGGAGAATGGGCTTTATTCCCAAGCATCTGAGACAGTTTTAACTAGAGATAAGCGGTTCGGTTTCCATGAAAGCCGACACATTCGAACTTTTCGAATTCGGATCCTCCCAACAAATTCAGATCTGTAGTCGAGGTAAAACACTATTTTCACCAAAAATTTGGATCCCTTAAGCCTTGTATTTCCTGCTTCCTGCCTCTGACAGGAAGAATCACATGACTGTGATCAGCCAATCACAAAGGTCTGAACATACAGGCAGGCTTGTGGAGACTTTTTTTTGTTAAACAACTACAACTGAGTGGAAAAACTGAACAGAATGTCTGGGATGAGTGATATCAGGGATGCAACTATACTGGATGCTAGGGGTGTAGTTGCTATGGGGCAACCATCCCCTCTGCACTCACCTTTAATCCATTCCTATTAGCAGCTCCCCTGCAGCCTCGCTGAAGAAAAAGTACTCACATGCCATTGCTGGAGCTACACACAAGGTAAGAAAGATCACATCTAGACTGTCAGTGACCCAGTGGGCCACCCATGGGGGGATTCTGGTAGCCCAGAAACACCCCCAAAATGATTATTTAATAAAAAAGAAAGAAATAACCATTAACTTGAAAAGGGGGTGTGGCTTCATGGGTGCCATGAAAAGGGTGTGGCTTTATTGACTTGTTTTCAAGACAGACATAGAAGAGAAATCCCACCACAGGGCAGTTACCATAACAAGGAAGCAAGTTTCCCCAAATGTGACAGTGTGAGGGGTCCATGCATCCATCAGTGTCAAACACAGACAAAGACAGACAGACAGTTGTCATACACATATGCAAGGATGATCAGCCAATAGGGTGGCAAGGCTGCAGGGGTGGTCAGCCAATAGGGTGACAAGGCTGCTGACACTATTCTGCCACTCATACAAGTGCTAAGAGCCATTAACCCTTGGAACCAGATTTACTAAGCTGCAGGTTTAAAAAAGTGGATCAGATTTTAGCTCTCATGTTCTTTTTACAAACTAGAGAATAACAACTAAAATCTGATTAGTTGTATGGACAACATCTCCACTTTTACTGTAGAAAGGACTATAGATTTTGTCCTATCATATGTTATATAAACAATAGCAATACATGAGAATACATTTGACAAATGTCACAAATTTGAGAGTGGGATACCTAGACAATATATGGTAGCATGTACCAACCAACCTCAATCTTGTGAGTTGTGAGGTGGTCCAATAACTAGGAATGACTGGAAATGAATGTTATTCATATTAATAATGATCTAGGAGCAAAAATACATAACATTTACTTGATTTTAGCATTTTTTGGACATTTTAAATAAAATATAGCTCCAAAACCAAAACATTTCATTTTTTTTTACAAAACCAAAACCAAAACATGACGAAAATTTTGAACCAAAACACAGGGCATGTATATAGCATATTTAGCTGGAGACTACAGGTTCTCGATTCCTGATATATGTCCAATAAAGTGTGTGCTTCTGCTAAAACATTCAATTCTGCAAAGGATGAAGTGAAAAGAGGCAGTGGTTTAAAACAGTTAGGCATGTATATTGACTATGCGTGATGTGGTCAGTAGTTTTTTAGGTAACAGGAGGGGTTCCACTGCGCCACTTATGAGGAAAAATACACATAGGACTAACTACATAGCCCTAAGGCCCTAAGGCATGTATATTGACTATGTGTGGTGTGGTCAGTAGTTTTTTAGGTAACAGGAGGCATTCCACTGCACCACTTATGAGGAAAAATACACATAGTTATTTAAAGTTGCCTACTGCACTCGTATGTGCCTTAGGCATTTAAAATCAGGGGGGTTGGGAAAAGCGCAAGATGTGATTGGAAAAGTAGGTGTGGATACATGCGTTTGCACACCTACAGATCACAGACTTAAGTGTAAATCTGGTCCTATGTTTCAAAGGGGATTTTCTTTTTTATTTATGCCTATCTAAAAATATATATCCTTACTTAGATGCACCTTGAATCTCATTACATTTGTTTATTCTGTGTGCCTTTCATTAAGTAGCCTGATAACAGCAAGGCTAGGGTTAAGTATACTGGGTCTTGTCTAGAGGACTGTACTGATAGGCAGCCACCACCCATTAATTATGTACACCTGCACACTACACACTACAAAGAGCTATCCCCTCAACCCAACAGCCATTACAGCTTAAGAAAGGGACCCGTATTGGCCCAGAAATGCATTGCTGGCAAACGCTCCTTTACAATCCAGTCATCACCACCAAGTGAGCCGTGTCTCCATATATATATATATATATATATATATATA
>WWET01000514.1:434952-446536 GCA_011038615.1 Limnodynastes dumerilii
TTTACGTGTGGCGGAGACGTAAATTCGCAGATTTGTACGCACTGCGCATGCGCACCGCAGAAAATACGCACATTCACGTAGCGTATTTTCAAACGTATGGGTAATTCACGTATTGCTAACATAAATACTTACGTGTGGGCATGCCAAATTTACGTTAGTGACCAATACGTGCGTTTTACGTGAGGTAGGCGGGGGGTGGAATTTAAAGTGTACAGTATGGGCGTGCTAAGCTGCGTACGTTCGCGTAGTCTGTACGCCCGTTAGCGGACGTATGCTGTTACGTTATGAAAAGTTTAGGTAGGGTTTGGGTCGCGTAATTTCTGAAAATACGTCCGTGCAAGGGGTGTGCCGTGGGGAGTGTATTGACCTTACGTGTACGAAAATACGCACCGCTAAAATACGTACGCACACACGTAGTTCAGGATCTACCCCAATGTCTGTAAGGTATGTGTCCCTAAGATATATGGTCTGTATTGTATTGCATTTTTATGATGAAATGGGATTTGTATAGTGGAGACTAGAATGCTGCCTGTATTGTATACATTTGCTTTCTTTTATTGTGGTTACAAGATTGTGTTTTATGATGATTACATGGATACTATACTCCAGAAACTCTAATGACAAAATGTTAAACAGGTAGGCACAAATTTAAAGTTTGCAGGGAGGCGCCGAACACCCTAGCCCCGGCCCTGCCCCCACCCCTCCATACTTTAACTCCCAATAAGCTTTTATAAGTCTTACCTTTTTGCTGTCTTCCCCTGTTTTCTTACTCACCCTCCATCCTCTGTGGTGCCTCTGATTCTGAATGACCCTGACGTGATGCAGCGGACCAGGCACTGTGGAATAATACTATTCCTAGACATTGTACCCTCTTCGGGAGAAACGGGTGCTCCACCGGGAGTCCGGGAGATCTCCCAGAATTCCAAGAGTCTGCCGGACATTCCGGGAGAGTCGGCAACCATGGTTTTATATTTATAAGGTGTGTAGGGCAGGGTTATAACTATTCCATTAAAAAAAATCTCTTCTTCCTTATACTTAAACTTACATCAGCAGCCCTGAGCTAATTCAAAATTTTGCCTCATTGCTGCATGAGTTAACTCAGCCTAGTGTGAGAAAAAACATTTCCTACAGGAAGATACTGAGTCTCAAATTCCAACTGTCTATAATGATCAACAGTAACTATACCACTATGCCATTGTGGCTGTTGCTGCAAACCAGCTATCATTTAATCCTTACAAAGCAAAAATGAACAAAAATTGACAGTGTTTCTAACACTATTTCTCTATACGGAACTATATATGAAATATGGCTTTCAGGTGTTATAAATGCAGTTTGAATGTATTTGTTGTTACTTCTAATAAACAAATGTTTATTTTAAATTAATTAAGCTTAAACCTCCTTCATTTTGGAGCAAGCAGTAGAATTTACCAAAGATATGTAGCAATTGTTTGGTTGTCAGTCAAATGTCTTTTCATCATTTTCTTATGGCCAGTGGCAGATTGCAGAGGTTCATGTGACAATGTAGAGTATATACAAAAATGTACAGTAACTTCAAAACTGTACTGATAGAATAATTTCTGTCATTTATTACTTTATAATTTATAATGTAATATTATGTAAATGTGATGAGAAGGTATTGCAGAAAACCGAGAGTGTGTAAATCCTTTTATTGTGCCCAATAAATTAAGAAAAATCTGTTTTCACAAATTTCCCCACCATTAATAAATGGTTCACATCCTGTGACTAGCAATAAACCCTGGTTTGATTGACATTGTGGTATGAGTCCTCCCAGAATTTACTGCCAATCACAGAGTGTGAACCACTCAGCCTGCCCTGCACTCATGACCAGTTCACACATTGTGACCAGCAGTAAATCTTAGGATGAGTGACATTGCTGTGAATATTTTTTATATACTGTAGACTATTTTTTGTAGATTGTAGATTTTCACTTGTAAATAGAGGCTGTATCTGATACCAATACAAATGTCAAATTGTTGAATTGCTATCCATGATCCATAACTATCATATATTTGTTCCAAGGGAAACTTATCAATCACAAAGTTCCTTTACCTAGCTGTGACTATACCACTCAGCAACTGCATTTTCCACAGATTATGGTGAATAATTTGATTCTTATACCATTGTGTAGATTATTATAGAAAATAATGTAAATGTGCAGTATTGCTATTATAACTATGGACCGACTCCTGACTTCGTACCAAAAAAGTGGAGATGTGGTAGCTCTTGCACCCTAAAATAGGGCACGCAGCTGCAAATATTATTAGGAAGTTTCTCCCCTCACCTCCCCTCATTGAATATACTGCTGCGTTGTCCTATAAGTCTATGTCTTCTGATTTCCTCTAAATCCTTGGTCTTTAAAATATCAACAATCAGAGTAATTTATCAATACAAAACATATATCCTCTACAGTCTACTCTGCTTTACACATCTGGTAAATCTATATTGCAAAAACTTAATATCCAATTCCGACACATAACAGAGAAATCCAATCAGCAAGTGATAAAGATTATATACAACAAACAAGGGGAAAGTGTAGAATACAAGGTATGTCTATAAAATAATGAGACCTTGATTCCACCTAGTGAACAAAGCAGACAGAACCGGTTATAACTGCATACGTAGTGACCTTGAACATGTGGCAGAATGGGTTCCAGAAGGCACAACAGTTACCAGCATTATAAGGAAGTTTTGAAAAAGCTGAGAGAAAGAGTCAGAAAGAAACGGCCACAACTGTGGAAAAATTGCTTCATTCTTCACCAGGACAATGCACCTGTTCACACAGCACTTTCTGTGAAGCAGTTTTTGACCAACAATCACATTACTACACTTGAACATCCATCAATATTCACCTGATTTAGCAGCTTGTGACTTTTATCTTTTCCCAAAAGTTAAATCAGTGCTTAAAGGGACACATTTTGAGTCAGTTGAAGAAAAGGACAGATATGTTGAAACAACTGACAGAAATTGATTTGCTCCATGCCTTTGACCAATGGAAAACAAGACTACAGCTATGTATTACTGCAAACGGGGAGTATATTGAAGGGGACAAGCATTACATTTGTAATACCAATAAATAAAAGTGAGTTATTTAATCAGTCTCGTTATTTAATAGACATACCTCGTTGACCTGTTCAGCTATCCACAGACCAGTAAAGTGCAACGGCTTTATCTTCAATACGACTTTTCCAACATATATTAAAGTAACTTCGATTTAATGATCAGTCCCTTTATTCCAGGATACTCTGATTTGTCCTTCCACAGAATTTCCAAACAAAATGTCCTTTATAGTGTTCTTCTCTCTTTTGCCTTCTATTCCTTGATAGATCTTAAATCTTCCAGTAGTGCCGCAGTGGATATGGTAAGTGTGTGGAGACAAAAAAGCAGATAGATCTCATGTCAAACGTTCCTCAAACAACTGCTATATTACTGGATAATTTCACTCACATTTTTTTAAACCTGTCAAAGCAAGTATAAGGTATATTTCCTCTTCCTCTCCTTGTCTTGCTGCCTCTCTTTAAATGTCAAAATACACCATGTATAGGAATTGTAATTTTCAGGAAGGGAAACAAAGAAAGAGAAAAAGACCTCTTATGTAATTATGTTTTAAACATAATCCTAGACAATCCCATAATTTACACACACATGTTTACCCCTTACTTCAAACATATAAGGGGTATTGGGCCGGATCCAGAACTACGTCCGTCTTCCATAGACGGACGTAGTTCAATAAACAGTAGCTACTGCGCATGCGTAGTAGCTCTTGTACCCATTGGCCCAGGCTGTCTGACTGCAGCCATTGGCCCAGGCTGTCTGACTGCAGCCATTGGCCCAGGCTGTCTGACTGCAGCCATTGGCCCAGGCTGTCTGACTGCAGCCATTGGCCCAGGCTGTCTGACTGCAGCCATTGGCCCAGGCTGTCTGACTGCAGCCATTGGCCCAGGCTGTCTGACTGCAGCCATTGGCCCAGGCTGTCTGACTGCAGCCATTGGCCCAGGCTGTCTGACTGCAGCCATTGGCCCAGGCTGTCTGACTGCAGCCATTGGCCCAGGCTGTCTGACTGCAGCCATTGGCCCAGGCTGTCTGACTGCAGCCATTGGCCCAGGCTGTCTGACTGCAGCCATTGGCCCAGGCTGTCTGACTGCAGCCATTGGCCCAGGCTGTCTGACTGCAGCCATTGGCCCAGGCTGTCTGACTGCAGCCATTGGCCCAGGCTGTCTGACTGCAGCCATTGGCCCAGGCTGTCTGACTGCAGCCATTGGCCCAGGCTGTCTGACTGCAGCCATTGGCCCAGGCTGTCTGACTGCAGCCATTGGCCCAGGCTGTCTGACTGCAGCCATTGGCCCAGGCTGTCTGACTGCAGCCATTGGCCCAGGCTGTCTGACTGCAGCCATTGGCCCAGGCTGTCTGACTGCAGCCATTGGCCCAGGCTGTCTGACTGCAGCCATTGGCCCAGGCTGTCTGACTGCAGCCATTGGCCCAGGCTGTCTGACTGCAGCCATTGGCCCAGGCTGTCTGACTGCAGCCATTGGCCCAGGCTGTCTGACTGCAGCCATTGGCCCAGGCTGTCTGACTGCAGCCATTGGCCCAGGCTGTCTGACTGCAGCCATTGGCCCAGGCTGTCTGACTGCAGCCATTGGCCCAGGCTGTCTGACTGCAGCCATTGGCCCAGGCTGTCTGACTGCAGCCATTGGCCCAGGCTGTCTGACTGCAGCCATTGGCCCAGGCTGTCTGACTGCAGCCATTGGCCCAGGCTGTCTGACTGCAGCCATTGGCCCAGGCTGTCTGACTGCAGCCATTGGCCCAGGCTGTCTGACTGCAGCCATTGGCCCAGGCTGTCTGACTGCAGCCATTGGCCCAGGCTGTCTGACTGCAGCCATTGGCCCAGGCTGTCTGACTGCAGCCATTGGCCCAGGCTGTCTGACTGCAGCCATTGGCCCAGGCTGTCTGACTGCAGCCATTGGCCCAGGCTGTCTGACTGCAGCCATTGGCCCAGGCTGTCTGACTGCAGCCATTGGCCCAGGCTGTCTGACTGCAGCCATTGGCCCAGGCTGTCTGACTGCAGCCATTGGCCCAGGCTGTCTGACTGCAGCCATTGGCCCAGGCTGTCTGACTGCAGCCATTGGCCCAGGCTGTCTGACTGCAGCCATTGGCCCAGGCTGTCTGACTGCAGCCATTGGCCCAGGCTGTCTGACTGCAGCCATTGGCCCAGGCTGTCTGACTGCAGCCATTGGCCCAGGCTGTCTGACTGCAGCCATTGGCCCAGGCTGTCTGACTGCAGCCATTGGCCCAGGCTGTCTGACTGCAGCCATTGGCCCAGGCTGTCTGACTGCAGCCATTGGCCCAGGCTGTCTGACTGCAGCCATTGGCCCAGGCTGTCTGACTGCAGCCATTGGCCCAGGCTGTCTGACTGCAGCCATTGGCCCAGGCTGTCTGACTGCAGCCATTGGCCCAGGCTGTCTGACTGCAGCCATTGGCCCAGGCTGTCTGACTGCAGCCATTGGCCCAGGCTGTCTGACTGCAGCCATTGGCCCAGGCTGTCTGACTGCAGCCATTGGCCCAGGCTGTCTGACTGCAGCCATTGGCCCAGGCTGTCTGACTGCAGCCATTGGCCCAGGCTGTCTGACTGCAGCCATTGGCCCAGGCTGTCTGACTGCAGCCATTGGCCCAGGCTGTCTGACTGCAGCCATTGGCCCAGGCTGTCTGACTGCAGCCATTGGCCCAGGCTGTCTGACTGCAGCCATTGGCCCAGGCTGTCTGACTGCAGCCATTGGCCCAGGCTGTCTGACTGCAGCCATTGGCCCAGGCTGTCTGACTGCAGCCATTGGCCCAGGCTGTCTGACTGCAGCCATTGGCCCAGGCTGTCTGACTGCAGCCATTGGCCCAGGCTGTCTGACTGCAGCCATTGGCCCAGGCTGTCTGACTGCAGCCATTGGCCCAGGCTGTCTGACTGCAGCCATTGGCCCAGGCTGTCTGACTGCAGCCATTGGCCCAGGCTGTCTGACTGCAGCCATTGGCCCAGGCTGTCTGACTGCAGCCATTGGCCCAGGCTGTCTGACTGCAGCCATTGGCCCAGGCTGTCTGACTGCAGCCATTGGCCCAGGCTGTCTGACTGCAGCCATTGGCCCAGGCTGTCTGACTGCAGCCATTGGCCCAGGCTGTCTGACTGCAGCCATTGGCCCAGGCTGTCTGACTGCAGCCATTGGCCCAGGCTGTCTGACTGCAGCCATTGGCCCAGGCTGTCTGACTGCAGCCATTGGCCCAGGCTGTCTGACTGCAGCCATTGGCCCAGGCTGTCTGACTGCAGCCATTGGCCCAGGCTGTCTGACTGCAGCCATTGGCCCAGGCTGTCTGACTGCAGCCATTGGCCCAGGCTGTCTGACTGCAGCCATTGGCCCAGGCTGTCTGACTGCAGCCATTGGCCCAGGCTGTCTGACTGCAGCCATTGGCCCAGGCTGTCTGACTGCAGCCATTGGCCCAGGCTGTCTGACTGCAGCCATTGGCCCAGGCTGTCTGACTGCAGCCATTGGCCCAGGCTGTCTGACTGCAGCCATTGGCCCAGGCTGTCTGACTGCAGCCATTGGCCCAGGCTGTCTGACTGCAGCCATTGGCCCAGGCTGTCTGACTGCAGCCATTGGCCCAGGCTGTGTGATTGTGGGTGGGTCACGGTTTTTGCATTCTCTTGCAGATTGTCTTCCTGCTCAGTGATAGATATGTAGAGTTCCACTCTCAGCATGGGCGCTACTACAGGCTCAGGATACCCAAGTTTGGCAGAGATTTTTCCTATCATTACCCGTCCTGCGACCTATATTTTGTTGGGGCAAGGTAAGTGATGTGCTTATGAGACATATATCTAGTTTAATATTTTTTTGTATGAACTTGAACCTAAAGAAGTGAGGGGTTCTATTGGATATAATGAACGCTGTCGTGGGTTACAGACCTACCAGCCGTATTTATATTTCTTAACTTGCAACTCTGCGACATGAACTAAATTCATACCAGGGCCCTAAACAGAGCCAGACTCTAACATGGAATTAAGTCTCACTCTCTCTTGTGGGGTATATTTTGGTTTGCTGATCGGGTGTCCTCTTGTCTTGTGATTGGGGATTAAGTGGACAGTCCAGACACTTAGGGCAAAGAGGAGCTGCCAGTTTCTTTCTCCTGCATGGTCGTGGCAGTGGCTTGGGAATGGTGGATGGGTCAGGCACTGCAGTGTATGCTTCTCCTGCTGCTGTGATGTGTGTAGAGAGCCGAATGGCAGACACACATCTCCTTTAACTTGGTGATCTGATAGTCTTTCTGAGCAGTAGGGGGCAGTACTGCAGAGCATCTTGGAGAGGTGCCCAGTGGACAGGAGGCACAGTGTAAGGTGTCCTTTAAGTCTTTCTTGAACGCTCATTTTTAGGCCCTGTTTTTTTACGTTATTTTGCAAATACAAAAATATCCTCATTAGGGGCAGAATATAGAACCGGTGTCATAAAGTTCTTCACATCTTGTTGCTGGCCCAGGTACACGCACAGGCTGCTGTAAAGTATGTGCTCTCACACCCTTTCTTCACCTAGTTTTCCGGCTCCTTGCTTCTCCCCCAGCAGGTGCTGGCTGCTGAGAGAGGATGACAGCGGAGGTGTAACCACAGTGCAGCCCCCCTGCCATACAGCCTCAGTTGCCATCCTCTGGGAGGTGGTGCTCCCATCTTGTACTTTGGTTCTTGCTTAGTCTGTGGATTTTGAATCCATTGATGTCAATAGCAAATACGAAATAATTTCTATGCATTACTAAATGGGTTTTGTTGTATCTGTATGAGATTAATGCTGACGTGGCTTCCTGTCATATCTAGAAATATTGTCTGATGAGCGCTAGAGGCTAAATGGCAATGTAATAAGCCCCAGTATTTATAGGCAGATAATTGTGGGTGATGGGGATAATTGCATGAATTGGGTGGTGACACCCCAAAAAAGAAATAACAGATAAACAGACAAAAGTCTGCGCTTGAATCTCTATTCACTCAAACTAACTTGGTAAGAGCAAGCATATGATACATATAATACACGACATAAAATAATATATATATATATATATATATATATTGCACTAAAGGGTAAATGCTGTTGATGGTGTTGTTAAAATTCCATGACTAACTAAATAGCTAGTCAATGTACATGTATGATACAATAAATTCCCGATACTAAGCAACTTAAGCACATATATACACACGGACTGTTAAGGTTGTCCGGTTGTCCTATTGAGGCAGAATTCATCTAAAATCTGTAAGAATGAGAGGGGTGTCATGGAAGTTGCCTTGCCACTTACTTGCTTATTTTGCGAATCCACGCATATTTAATTCTCTCTTAAGTCTGAATCTAGTCCAGAGTTATAATATTTAAATTTAAAGTTATACATTAAGTGACACCCCACTACATTGCTACCACAAACAAATGATAAAGAAAATTCTAAAAATACACATATAACCATGACTCCAACTGATTAAATAATTTGAAAGCATACAAGACTCTAATTTGTTACATGACATGTATGTTACATACATAAATACCCTATTTGCGCAATACAAGATCTTCTGCACAGGACACCGGATCAGTCGGCTATGGTATGGACCCAGCATGGAATCTGCACGACAGAGGCCAGTGCACTCCGATGGCACACCCTTTTCACATGCAGATTTTAGATTAATTCAATGTCCATAACTCTGCCTTAACTTCTCTGCACTACTCTGTGCATACAGAACACATACACAAACAGAAATGGCTGGCCTTGCCCATACTGTACAATTTAAATGGCTCCCCCCAACAACACTGCGTATATTCTGTCGTGCTAAGGGTTATCACGCCCTGTAGGACAGAAATCTGAGTGGAATATCCATTGCAAAATAACTGTCTCGCGCATTAAGGCGCTTAGTTATGCACACCGCTTGTATAAGTCTGCTTACTTTATTAGGCCTGGATATGGTCCTTTATTTTTCCACTATAATTCCTGAGATTTTTAAATTATAATTGTAGTTTTTGAATAAAAAAAAAGATAGGGGCCAATTACTGCTGATTACCTAAAATATAGTCAAGGCTTATACATATTCCATAAAGGTATATATTCACCTATAAGAACACAAAACATGTCTGTTACCAATAACTTTATTCAAAGATAAACATTTTTTATGGCATGTGATAATGCCACTATAAATATAGATGAAAAATTATCATTTTTAAACGATAATTCTTGTGAAAAATGTTTTATTTATTTTATTTCAGCCAAAATTGGCTAGAAGCATAATTGCATAAAAGTTCCAGAGTTTAATACTTTCTATAGTTTTGTTAGACAAATAAAAACAAAATATTGTTTTATATTTATTTTTTACAGTTGCTAGGTGTGCTTCATAAAGACTTACCTAATATTAGGCCAGATTCAGACCTCCGTCCGACACCTGAATTCTAGGAGATCCGTCCGAAGGGGCTTTCCATTACATCTGCTTGCCTAATTCCTACAAGTGGGCGGAGATAGGCATGCAGATGAGGGTGAGTTGAGTGTTGGTAGGCTCTTCCGCATGGATCTGCATTCGGACAAACACGTTTTCATGCGGACAACTAAGGTTGTACTATGGATGGTAAATCGGAAAAAGTCTGCACGTGAGAGAGGAGTGACATAGGAATGCTCTTGCGCACAGAACACACACAGTGGCCTCAGGGCCACCATCAGGGGGTGACAGCTGGGACTACTGTCCTGAGCCTGCAGCTGATGGAGGCCTGTCATCATTACATGGCCAATGGTAACGCAGGTCCACGGGGCCCGTCCATGTGATATCACCAATGATGTCACATAGGGGGCAGGGCCCCACTGGTGTGTCCTGGGCCCCACAAATTCTGAAAGTGGCCTTGAGTGACCTGGTTCAGGTCCATTGTGTGATAACCTTTCCTACACCTTCAGCTTTTATCTCCCCACCATCTTTATACCATTCTATGTTCCAGGTGCTGAGGCAAAACTGACGCATCAGAAAATTGGCAGATATTGAAAAAGATTACTAGAGGATATAGTGGGATTGTCAAACATTCATCTGTGTTACAGAGAATAGATGGCATCTATTTGGTGACTATGACCTGGGGATAAGAACCATCTATATGTGCTTGCTTTATTTTACTTATTGTATTATATTTTAGTTTTTCTAGTGCTTGTCAGGGAAAAGAGGACATATTTGTTTCTATTTCAATCACTTCTATTTGTGAGGTTGTAATATAATCTTGAATACAAGCTGTCAGAAGAGCATAAAAATGACATTATCAATAAATAAATAAATAAATACATACAAACAAACATACATATTTTTTCATGAAAACCCATATATAAAAACACATGAACATACTGTACATTGCATTCAAACTGAATAATATTCAGAGTTGAGGTGTTCTTTAAATATCAAAGTTTGCTTTAAAGACTTCACAGAACCCTGTTTAAGTACAGAAAACAAAAATCTCTTGCAAAACAGTTATAAGCAGCACAAACTACAGTTATCATTAATATAACTGAATACTAAAATAAGTAGCAAACACATATTGAAATTATATTAATCTATTGGACTCATCTATTGCTGCAGTCTTCAACAACAGCTGCAGCAGAGAATTCAATTTTTAAGTTAAAATATTCAAAGTTTTACACTTAATGGAAGCAGTCATAACGTAATACTATTGAATCAGTTCACACATGCTTGGAAGAGATACAGTTCAGAATATAAATGCCTCATATATCTCTCAATGAAAGCATTTTCTTACATAGGTTTTTCAAAACAAAGACCCTAACACACTGACAGTGCAAATGCAATAAATGGGAACCTATTTCAGAGAAATCATTCCTGTGCAGTATAATTATCATTAATGAGGAAAAAAATGTTTAAATCCTAATAAATCAAACTAGATTTACTGACCATGCATCCAAATTGCTGCATTATTCACAGTGGAATTACTCCATAGATTAACTGCAAATTGGCCTCTAAATTTAATTTAGTATTTCATTTTTCATAACTTCTGTGTTGTGACTTATGAGGAAAGTGTCTGCTATAAATGGCAGTGATGGACTAAGGCTTTATTATTCCACCTAAGGATAAAGCTAAACTATCTCGGTTCACAGTGGTATTAACTCAATTTAGTTTGGCAAGCATAAAAAACTCTTAAACCGTTCAGCCTTATATCATATTTGCTGCTTTAATGTATAGAAAAATAGTATTATTAGTATTTCTGAATCAGTTAAAGCTTTCCTAGTAATGTAAAGAAAAAAATCTGCACAAAGAATTCCACAGAAACCTAATGTATGTATTGCGTTTTTTTAAATTCATGAACCTTCCTATAGCTTACTCATTGGCTGCTAAGATACAATTGTGTCACTTTCGGAGAACCGAATACAGTGCAAGCAGTAATATTAATATCTAACAGCAGGGCCCTACCTTAAATGTTTCTATTTGTTTCGCCATAAAATGGTGACGGGTCACACATTTTGATTGGTTGGCCAACAAATTCCTGCCTTTATTATACATTAAAATAGCAATACCTTTCAACTTGTGAGCGGAACC
>WWET01000514.1:452119-462755 GCA_011038615.1 Limnodynastes dumerilii
TTCATCTTCATAATGTAACCAGCGCCCCCTACTGGTGGGAGGTTAGTGTGAATTCGTCGCGGTCAAGGTGAGGAGCTGTCATCGTCCTCTCCAGCCCAGAAGACATTGAAAGAAGAAAGAATAAAGAATAAAGAAGAAGACTTCAGTTAAAGGAAAATTGAAGGCTCCCAAGATGCGGACAGCTAATGGTGAGTTTATATTTTTTTTTTTTTATATTATACACATGTCACATTTTTTTTTACACACTTAGATTAGGAGAGATGACCTCCTAAGGTAAGTGCATACATGTAGGGGGTAATGTTAGTTAGGTTTAATAATTTTTTTTACATATGTAACACTTTATTAGATTTTTTAAACGGCTAATTTATTTGTTTAATTTTTTAATTTTTTTTTACACACACTGGACACGCAGTTCTGCATGTCTGCAATGTGTAGACATGCTGTAAACATAGAATTACAAGGATCACCTTTGCTGATCCTTGTAATTCAATGACTACAGCATGCCTGCACGTTGCAGACATGCAGAACTTTGGATTTTTTTAATACACGCGATATGCCGCCATTAGTTAAAGGGCTAATCGCGGTGAATTTTTGATTAAAATCACCGCGATTAAGCCCTAAAAACATGGCGGCACATCGCCTGTGTTTGAAAAAATTGCATCAATATCGCGCCTTAGTGAATTTGGACAAAAAAAAAATATTTTGCGGCAATATGCCCCGCGATGCGATTTGTCACGAAAATATCGTCCTTAGTGAATAAGGCCCTAAGTAGGCTAATATTATCCCCACGCATTTATGGGGAACTGGGTCTTAATGCACCTTTGCAGAGTGACAATATCTGATCCTGCAATAAAGATATTTTGTAGCAATTTAGGTACAGCAAAAGCCACTTTTTTCATTATAATGTTGTAGTGGAAATTGTATTTGTAGTATGCTCTCAAGTAAATTGAGAACCTAATTTGAGCTCTCTCCTCTCTTTTTACCATTAAGCACAAATGTGATGTTTTTAAATAGTTAGCATTAAACTTAGTGGCAGAAAGATCATTAAAGATAATTAAGGTTTTATTCTTTTAGAGTTAGTGAAGGTATTTTTATATTAAATGCAGAGTAAGGTAAATCTTATTACAATTGTGTGAAAAAGTTATTAAATTGGTCAGTTTAACCAATCTTTTTAAATTAAATGCTGGGTTAAAAGCTTAGCATTGTTTCATTAATTTGTAAGATGTTCAAGACTGTACGGCAGCTAAACAAGTTAAACAAGGTTAAATGGCTAGATCCATAAAGAGTAAAAAAAAACAAAACAAAAAAACTTATTGATCATACAGTCTTTATGATTTTTTCACTTAAAAAATATGTAAGTAATCCAAAACAAAAAATACTTAAAATCTTAATAATTCATGTATTTGACATTGTGTTGGTGGTTTTTGCCACAAAAGTTTGCCTTTATCTCATCTTGTTTTTAAAATTATGCAGTGCTTATACACAAAATTGAAATATAATTTAGGTATTGTGCCATTTAATTGTGAGTGAAATACTATATATAAAATGGGAACAGTTAGTTGTCACTGTAAACTCTTGACCTGATTCATGTTTAGCAGCAAAAAACAGACACATATAAATCATACACAGCTATGTCCATACTTTTTTACTTTCTGTGCCAGTTGGCGGACTGGGCGCTATATGTACTGTGTGTATGCATAGTGGGATTGGTGCGCTATGTAAATTGTATATAAAGGGCTTGGTTAAGTACTTATGTATGATCCTCATTTATGCCCCAGTGCCAGTTCCATAGGACTGGTGCCTAAATATTAATGTAGGGTCTTGCTGTCAGAAGTCCCATATGTGCAAGGGGAGTAGTTCCATTGGAACTCTGCCATCACTGCTGTCAGAGCTCTGACTGCCATGGCAGGGGAGTTCTGGATCTTACCCATTATTGTCATTATTATTGGTAATTACATTAGGGGTCATGCAAGCGAAAATCAGGGAATTTTTCAACTCTAGAAGTAGAAAGGATGACATAAACTTTTGTACACAACCTGCTGCCATATACACTTAGAACAGTAATAAAAGTGATAAAGAAGCGCTTCCAGGCTGAAAATTGAAATAAGTGAATGTGTGCTTTAATAGTTCAACTTTTCAGTTGACAACTGGAGTTGATCACAGAAGTGTACACAGAGAGATACACAAGAGTCCAGGAACTGAGAGTCTCTATAAGCTGTGCAACTATGTATCTGGTAGTAGTAGTTCAAGTTGTCATTTGCAGTTAACAAGAAGTGATATTAACTGTACAGTGCGTTTGCAACGTGTAATGTTGGCTGCACAATCTGGTGGAATAGATAGCAGATAACAGTTGCAGAAGATTGCGCAGACTGGCAATAATTAGCAGGTTGTGACTGCAGAGTATTGCTCTGGTGTGGAACACTCACCAGGCCAGTAGTTTGTGGAGGACTTGCCGGCTTATAGGGTCACCTAGCGAATCTGAAAGGACCAATTGGTGGTTCCGGTGGCAACCCAATTAGGATTTGTAGTGTTTTTTGATTCCACCCCTGCCATAGAGCATAAAAGGAGTTATGGCGGTGTTGGAGGACGCAGTACGGTTCTGCAAGGGGAAGAGAGATCATCAGGGAGGGAGGAAGAAGACAATGCTGATGACAGTGGAACAGCCAGGACAGGCCAGCACTCAGTCAGTCACCAGGAGTCATGCAAAAGAGCTATTTGGACCCTGAGTGTCTGCCTTTAAACACCTCTGGGGTGCTGGGTAGTCACCTGTAGTAGTGTCATTAGGCTTTGTCATATTGTAGTAAATCTCCCACTTATTGGTTTCGCTTTACATATTAAGCAGGGTCTAATGTACCAATCACAAAAGGGAAGTTTGGTTATAGTTGGAGGGAGGTGTTAGGCAAGTCCATGACCCTGTAAGCAATGTGGTAAGTGGATCATTATATATCTTCTGTTACAGTCTGCGTTACACTTTCTGCGTTACACTGCCTGCCACAGCTTCCCTTGTAGTTTGGGCTTAGTTCTTGACACTGTTTACCTGGTGGTCTAGGGAGGATCTGATCTTCTGCCAGAGGTGTTTAAAGGCAGACACTCAGGGTCCAAATAGCTCTTTTGCATGACTCCTGGTGACTGACTGAGTGCTCGCAGGTTGTAACTGCAGAGCATTGCACACACTGAGGATTCCAGGGTGTACATAGGTGATGGGGAGTTCACATAAACAAATTTAATAAAATAGGCAGATAAAAAAACATGTATTCTGACAGAAAAAACAAGGTCCATGTATAAAACAACAAAGATAAATAAAGGCAGACTTTTCTAAGACACGTCTTTGAAAAAGGACGCATGTGCACGAAAAGCGTCAGGGTAGCAGCACTTCCTGGCAGCTATTCGCTATACTTAACATTATTTTATTGCCATTTTGTTTTATTTGGATTGACTATCAATTATCAACACCCTAGAATTACACATAGCGTCTAACCCTAATCCCTTATCCTGTATACATAGTTTCTTTTGGGGAATTGGTAGATTCACTTTGTGTATGGGATTGGTTGCTGGTGCTTTTCACTAGTGCATTTATCACTTTTGCTTTTTGATTCATTGCACACATTGGCCCAGATCCAGACCTAAGCATGTTTGCGTATTTATGATGCTATATCTGCGCATGCGTGTGATCCGTTTTTACACTTTTTACTAAGGTGTGTGCAATCCACGACTACGTATACTCCAATTTACGTTGACGTATTTGAGTGGGCAGAGACCACATACTTGAAGGGCGTTCCAAGACATGCAAATTAAATTTGTGGGTGTTTGAACGTACATACGAGTGATCCCCGTGTCCGTCACCACTAACGTAACATTACTAAAGCTGGCTAATTTTAAGGTAGGGTTTCATGGCCATAATTACCAAGAAAAGCTTTTATGCGTGTCTCGGTGTAAGTACATTTCAGAATGTAACTTGGAGGCATGAATCAAAAATCTATAGCACCTGGCTCAACACATCTGAAAGTGTTTCTTCTCAGTTAATTTGTCGATCTATTTAAACCATAACCCAGCTCTTGTTAGGAGTGCTTTATCTCTAAAGCAAGGTTTGTTTTAACCCATCCAGTGTTCGTTTGGAAAGTAAGTGTCTGTTGTTGTGAATTTGTTTTTTTTTTTTTTATATTGACACTTTTTATTGCAGTCAAACACATAGTACAAAATACAACAATGCGTGCAAGTTACAGATACATAAGATCAAGGACACATATGTGAAAACATGCAACTTTGCTTACAGAATTGGAATAAGTAGCATAAGTGTATCATTCCATTAACACGATCATTCATACGCGTTACAGAATTTATTATACTAGAAGTAATTACTAATCGGTATACCACCGACCGTTCCCAATTCTCTATTTTCCAACAAATATCATACACATATTTCCATTTCATATGTGTTTTTATCTGTTTTACCATGCTGACCGCTCCCTTTTTCCGTTTACCATTTTGCTGACCGCTCCCTTTTTCCGTTTACCATTTACTCCTACCTATCCATTACCCAACTACTAACTACTACTCCCCCCCCCAAAAAAAACCCAACCCTCCCCTTGTCAAGTCAACTTGCCTACACCACCCAGACCCCCCCCCGGTCCATCCTTAGGTGTCCCCATAATTGGAGTAGCTAATGGGTGCAGGATGTGCAGTGCACACAGGCCCCTCAGAAAAGGAGGCCCTGTGATACTCACACTGCACCAAAATCTATCTACACACACACAGGGGTGCCGCAGGCAGAGGGAGAGGTGTCGCAGGGGGGACTGGAGGCATGTACATATACTGCACAATGGCCCCCTCACATCTTAAAAAGCTCCTTGCTGATCAACTTACACAACCTACTGCTTAATAGTTGTCTACTCTATTTACAACAACTTTGCTATTCGGTTTTCCTTTCTGTTACATGATTAACACAAACTTTAAAACTTTTTCTTTAAATACCAAAACGAACACTGCTGTATAACAGGATTATACAGAGCACCCAGCACTTTCACCTTACATGCTAGCTGGTCTATTGTGTGATGCATCAATCCCAACACCCTATAGACCATGGGTGGCCAAGCTTGGGCCTCATCAGCTACCAACGGTCCATGTTTTCTAGATCTCATTGTTGGAGCACAGGTGTGTTCATTACTTACTGATATTCTCAAAGATCTACAGGTGGTAGTGATTATATCAGCTCTATCTGAGACCTGGAAAACATGGACCGTTGATAGCTCCTGAGAGCCGAGCTTGGCCACTCCTGCTATAGCTTGTAAGCTTGCGTACAGTGCCCTCGGTACTTCCTCATCTTTTCGGGCCCCCGCTACGTAACTTGAGGAAGTACCCAAACAGCTCTCTTCAGGACCTCTGTGGCAGCCCCTGCAGACAGGGAGGGTGGATCTGTAACTTTAGTCCCCAGTTTCCTGCTTCCAGCTGCCGAGGACAACGGAGGCCAGTCTGAGGCCACAGGGTCCACCCGGCTCTCCCCAATTTGCACCCTTCAGTGTGAGATGGGAAGGAATGGACACGATTGAGGTGCTGCCAGTGGCGTGTGTGACTCAGCCCAGACAGGAGGAGGATCATTAATCTGGGAGCCAGACATGACAGCTCCCGACCCAGCTCTCCCCAATTGGCACCCTCCAGTGTGAGATGGGAAGGAATGGTTGAGGTGCTACCAGTGGTGTGTGAGACTCAGCCCCGGACAGGAGGAGGATTACAGGGTTGTGTTATTAGAGAGTCTGTGGGTGTATGAATGTATTGTTATAGAGTGTGTGTCCAGCCGCCTGTCACACAGTGAAAATACGTAAGTAGCGTAACACAGCGGCCTCCAGCAGGGGGCCGCAAAGATGAGGAAGCACCGTGCCCTCTTACCTACCCTGTCTGTTACAAACCAGCAAGAACTATCCTTGGCGCAACGGCACCCATGCTGATACAAGGGCCCACAGCCATCACCACTACACCGGGCTACCTAGGATATCATCATGGCCAAAGCATATTTTTAGCACCTGGGCACACAACTCACTAGTTCCGTCTCTGCCACCCAGCCATGTACAACGATAGTTAAAACTGGAAAGTGCTATGTAATCGGATGGTGCTATACATATATAAAAATAAGCTATTAATAAATAAGCCAGAAGCACCACAGAAAAATAATTCCGTGTGCTTACAGGGTTAGAAACAATAGAAAAGGCCGGGCTGAATGGACATCTACCTCTTACCCCCTAATGTCTATGTACACAAAGGAGCATGTGACTAATGTACATACATCTCTCTTATATTTTCACCCGGGGATCTATTGTGACCAGTCCTGGTATTTGTATACTGAATATACACAGCAGGGGGTGGGAGAAGGGCTCTGGAGATTTCCATTGCACAAGGATTATATGTTAGCGTCATTTCAGCGTTTTTTATTATAAAATGAAACCCGTTCGATCCACCACCTCTTCATTGCATGACGGAAAACGCCGGAGAGCGCGGTGTATCAATGAGCATTACCCGAGCTGTCTCCCTCCTCGCTGCCGCTGGAGCTGTCCGTGTCTTCATCTTCCGAGCTGCTGCCCTCGTTCTCCGGGTAATCCACCTCCATATCATTGTGGTTACTTTCTTTCTTCTCTCGGGAATGAACCGGCATTTCCACTGCGCCGCCTACCTACAAGAACCCTGCGTCTATCTCCTCTGGTGCGAACCAACGCGCAACCTAACCTACTACTTCCATAGCACCACCCACAACGTGATGGCTAAGCGCCTGATTGCCCGGCAACTCTCCATCTCTTTGCTGATTCGCTTGGGACTCCTTTGGCGCCCACTTGGTTTGGCTGAGAGCTCAATGTATAACCTTGCGTCGCTGGTGCATGCTGGGATTTGTAGTTTATTTTTCTCCAATTTTCTTAGTGGATTCCGAATTTGATGAAAAATAGGACTACATGTTCCAAGTAACATTGAGAAACAGCGTGGCTTTCGGGCGGCTTATAAACAGAAAAGACGACCGACTGAAGCAATCAAATACCTATGTTGTTAGGGGCTGGTTGGTTATGGACAAGTTATGTTTGGTTTGAGATTATTTGAATGTTATGTTAGTAAGGGGGCTTTGCTTTATAAACTATCCACGTTTTGTTCATTTGGGTAGACGCTGAAAGTCAGAAATAGTTTAGATCTTCATTATTTAATTTATAGGCTATTATTGGTTGCAATACAGCCAAACTATCCATATGTTTTGGAATAAACAACCCGTAGAGAAACTACTTACACACATCAACACATATATATATATATATATATATAGCCGCTGCACACTTTTCAAATGGCAAGAGTGTTTTAATATTTATAATAGCCTCACAGATAAGGATAGTAGACACTTGATGATGTATACAGTCAGCCAACTAGAATAGATATAGATATGTGGTATAGAGATGGCTCATATAGATTTTAAGTAAAGTGATTCAACTCATTAAACTCATTCAGTTCACAAATGTATTTAACCTAAAACTCCTGTACACCTCTCTTTGGCATAAACGAGCATATTGAACACCACCTCTCACAGTTTTATTAATAATTTCTATTGCTTTCATTTTTTAAGATGCCACTTTGCCCCAATCCACTACAAGATTCAAACCTGGCAATGCCGGCCTTTTTTCCTAGTAAAATAGGATTAACACCCCTTAATCGGTACGATTGGCATACCTAACTCTGTTATGTACGCTAGCCGGTATGATATCCTAAGTAGGTTGATCTTGGGAATCGTAATTCCCCTGTCGGATTTAGCTCTGAATCAGCCCCTTCATGCCTATTTTGGGATATTGCTAGTCACTTAATTTGCATTTGGTTGCCCAAATGAGGCAGAGTCAGTAAAAGCCCGTCTTCCGGCCTTTACTGACTACTGACTCTGCCCCAGGAAGTTTTAAACACTGACTATTGGAGAAACCTACAGTGCTCTTTTCCGGTCTGCAGATGGAAAGAACACCGGTAACAAGATCCTTCCTGCACTTTAGATCTGTAATCCATACTCTCTGGCTGAAAGGTTTAGATGGTACGCTTGAATTTTAAAGAGCTTTTACTTGTGTTTTGTGTTCCTTCATTTTCTTATAGATTGTTTTCTGTTTATAATAAATCACAAATGTTAATATAGAATAGTTATTGTAAGAAAATAACAGTTTTATTTTTATTCATATGATCACAAATGTAATTTAGAATGGTCTTCTCCCATCTCTCCTGCATAATTACTAGCTAACATGTTCTCTTCTTGTAATCTTGCCAAGTATACCATAAGGTAAAATTACTGATTCATCAAACCTGATACAGAGTAATAAGCTTGGTAAACATTACGTGTTTTTTTTTACCTGATTATAATGCACATCATACAATAAATAAGTGTTCAAAACTATATCACATAAAGGGGCGGATTCAGAGTTGCGTGTGTGCTGGAGACAGAAGCAAGCAAACTAATTTAAATACAGTCTATTCAAGGCTGCGCATTTTCACATAAAAAATGAGTGAATCTCATCAGGAATATGGCTATGCATTGTCCATGTTTCCATCTAATTTATCAGTTGAGTGGAATGTGCGCACGCAAGTCGTAAGGATACATTTTGCCGTCTACATACAATGAATTCAAAGAAAGGTGCATGTGGAAATGCACAATAGTGTATTTTTACTTTTTTTTTTTTATTTAAAATAAATACTTTTCCAAAAAATTAATGTGTTTTGAAATTGTACAAAAACAAAACAAAACATTAATATTGAAATTGTAAACTATTTAATAGTTGTATGTGATACGTAAATGTTAGAAACACTAACTAATTTGTAATACTGGGCTGGATTCAGAGCACTGAGCGCATTGCATATGTGCCCGGTGTTTTCTAACTTGAGATACTGCGCATGCAATATATGCAATATAATACATATGCAATGTGCTCGGTGCTCTGAATCCAGCCCATTGTGTTTTAATTTAGAGTCTTCAACAACATACAAAAGAAAACTGACAATTTTTATGATTAGGAATAATAACATTTATTTTTAACATGAATAAAACAATTATTATAAATGTCATAAAAAGGGCGTGCGCATCAAATGCAGTCACAATATCAGCACAAATGTATTCTTACCTTCTTTCAAATTATTCTTCCTCTATTTCATGTAAATCGCATATATTGTTTAATATATCAGATCATGAGGAAAACATATAGGAACAATTTCATAATTAAGAACAACTGCAGACTTCCATACCCTATGTGCAGAAGTCTGCAGAAAGATGGTACTGTGCATGCATTATATCCGCAATGGAGCTCAGCCAACCAATGCTGCACTCTGTGCAGATCAGAGTACCCAACCCCCATGCATAGGAGATATTCATGGCATAGGCATGCAAATCGTACAGCAAGAACTTGGCTAAGGTAGGGTCCTTGCTGGCGGCAGTGGCAAACGCAGGAATTTGAAAGGGGGATTTCCAAAGCATGTAAAACATGTGGAGTATATTGGGGTTTGGACATGGCACACTACATAAAGTACATGTTATATATTAGGTGTCTAGTTATGGCACATACTATAATATATGGGTTATTTATTAGGCTTTGGGAATGGCACATTATATACAGTATAGAGCAGGGGTTCTCAACCCATAGTACGCGTACCACCAGTGGTACGCGTACCTCTGGCAGGTGGTACGCGGAGGCAGGGCCGGATTTCCTCCGTTAATAGGCCCAAGCCAGTAATATAACTATTACTGGCTTTGGGCTCCGTTCCCAGTGGTAGTCAGTCCCCGGTTAGAAAATGCCAATTTCGAAAATCTGTATTTTGACCACTAAATTGCGAATTTTCGCTATTTCGAAAGTTCGCAATTTCGAATTTTCGCTATTTCGAACGTTCCCGATTTCGAATGTAATAGGTTGCGAAACATGCACATTTCGATTGTATTTCTATTTCAGCCGGACCTGAATTTGCCGGGAGTGCAGCGGGTTTCAGTGAGTATATGATGCATTTTATAGTATTATAATACTTTGTGTGCCCGATTCAATTGCCGGGGATATTTTCAAAAAGATTGCGTCTGAAAAAATACGACGCCTTCGCCGGCAATTGAACGGTAAAAATTTGTTGATTCAATGTATTTTTTTAACGCTTTGCTAAAACAGAACGTCACAAATCACCTCCTGCTAGCAGGAAGTACCCGGCGCTAATGACAGGTTATTGGCCAGTGTCTGAAATAACGTTCTCACGATATTTCAGACTACCCAATATCCTCATTAGCGCCGGGTACTTCCTGGAGGTGATTTGCGACGTTCATAGAAGTTTTTTTTTTACCTAGGCACCTGCGCAGCGGTCCCTGGCTAGGGGCCTGATCCAGATCAACGATGTAGCGCTGAGCGTGCTAACGCTCAGCATTACATCGCTGACTCCCCCCCTGGCACTCCCCCTGTGCGGGCGTATGGCCCCTTCCTTACGCCGGGTGAAGGCTACCCTAGCTTCGCCCAGCGTAAGGAAGGGGCCATACGCTCACACAGGAGCGTATGGTCGCCTAGCCCGCCCCCCTAGCCTGATTTACTTACCTCCCCCCGCCCTCCAGGAGTAACGTGAGCGTTGGGACGCTGGAGGACGTCCCCTACAGCGTCCCAACGCCGCTACTATGGACGCC
>WWET01000514.1:463291-480664 GCA_011038615.1 Limnodynastes dumerilii
TATGCAGTAGCAAAGTTCACCAACAGCAGCGAAGCTGAGCGCCGGCAAAAAGGGCAGCAGTATAACACAGATATTTTATGAAGCAAATGCCCAACTCATGCAGCCCTTATATTTGTATCTGCACCTAGCCTCTGTAGCAGGTAGAAGACTTTCAAAGTATGCAGTAGCAAAGTTCACCAACAGCAGCGAAGCTGAGCGCCGGCAAAAAGGGCAGCAGTATAACACAGATATTTTATGAAGCAAATGCCCAACTCATGCAGCCCTTATATTTGTATCTGCACCTAGCCTCTGTAGCAGGTAGAAGACTTTCAAAGTATGCAGTAGCAAAGTTCACCAACAGCAGCGAAGCTGAGCGCCGGCAAAAAGGGCAGCAGTATAACACAGATATTTTATGAAGCAAATGCCCAACTCATGCAGCCCTTATATTTGTATCTGCACCTAGCCTCTGTAGCAGGTAGAAGACTTTCAAAGTATGCAGTAGCAAAGTTCACCAACAGCAGCGAAGCTGAGCGCCGGCAAAAAGGGCAGCAGTATAACACAGATATTTTATGAAGCAAATGCCCAACTCATGCAGCCCTTATATTTGTATCTGCACCTAGCCTCTGTAGCAGGTAGAAGACTTTCAAAGTATGCAGTAGCAAAGTTCACCAACAGCAGCGAAGCTGAGCGCCGGCAAAAAGGGCAGCAGTATAACACAGATATTTTATGAAGCAAATGCCCAACTCATGCAGCCCTTATATTTGTATCTGCACCTAGCCTCTGTAGCAGGTAGAAGACTTTCAAAGTATGCAGTAGCAAAGTTCACCAACAGTAGGGTATCAGAATTCAGGCAAAAAGGGCAGCAGTATAGCACAAGTATTTTATAAAGCAAATGGTCAGCTCACACAGCCCCTGTGTTGGTGTCTGTATCCAGCCTCTGTAGCAGATAATAGACTGTCAAAATATGCAGTAGCAGAGTTCACCAGCAACAGGATAGCAGCTTTAAGGCAAGGAGGGCAGCAGAATAACACAGGTATCTAATAAACAAATGTCAAACTCACACAGCCCCTGTATAGGTGTCTGTATCCAGCCTTTGTAGAAGACAGCAGGCAGAGAAAGCATGCAGCAGCAAACTCCACTGCCAAGGCACCTCCTCACAGGCAGCAAGTAAATATTCAATGGGGGATATGACCCCCTAGCACCCCAGCCTCTGATCAGCAAATGTGTGCAGTATTCCAGGCCACAATGTCTCCTGCCACCTCCAGTCCGCGGATATCTGTCCTCCCACTGGCCGTTACTTGCAGCGGAGCTCACGTTCCTCCTCCTGCCCTGCAGTTAAGATGGCGCCCGCCCGCGTGTATTTGGCGCCAAACTCTTCCGTCTCTGCAGCACTGCCTTCACCTCCCGCAGACCATCCAGCCGTTCCCCACACGTTTCCAGCAGCCCCCTCGGGGGATCACCACACCGCCAGCACGGGCCTGCTGCCTCCACCACACACCTGCTCCCTCACAGCGCACCCGACTCCCGCTGGGCCGCGGCACTGCAGACACCAGACTCAACAGCTCAGCTCCCCAGCCTCCTCAGGGTCCACTACCTCCGTCAAGTACCTCTCCCTCCGGGTAACAGAGCAGTTCCAGGGCAATTTTCAAGATATTTTACAGGATTTTGCAGGAGCAGCACTCTCTTGCGTCTTACTCCATGCAAGCCAACGCCACGCCCCCGTTGTGAATTTGTTTTAACAATGTTTTTTATTTTTATAGAGGACAATAAAAAAATGTTTTGTTTTTTTTGTTTGTGTTGGAACTGTGGGTAATTATTGTTATTGACCTATTATTTTTTTTAAAATATAGTTGGAATCTTGGATGGCAGTCATGTCAGCAGTGACTCCCAGTGGTAATGTAAGTTGTTTATGGTTGTTTATTTATTATAAAATAACTTAAGAAAGTTAACTATGCAATATATGTTAAAGCTGTTACAAATATTTATTAAAATGTTTATGTTTATTTGACGTTATTTTACAATGTTGTTACTTAATGTTATGTATGTTTTTTATTGGGTTCTTAATGGATATATATTGATTTAGTTATTAGTAATGTGACTTGTCAGTCCACCTTTCAAAAGTTGCAAGTGTAGTCCTTAGCAATTGCATGTCCAATGGAAAGGGTAGTCTAAATCAAAATGATTTTATATTTGGTGAAATTTTCAAAAGCATTTATTGTGAAGAAACATATTGGAATATTATTTATTATGATTTCATAAAGATCTCTCATTTTTAATTGGTTTGTGTTTTTGGATTGATTTTTTACTTTTTACCCTTTTATTTCTACCTATTTACAAAATCTATTTTTATTACTTTCTTTGCTCACAAATGTAAAGTTTGTTTTTCAACTTCTCTTTCTTCTAAATGATCAGATGGCTGCATTAGTTTTGGCAACCGCTGCTGTTGATGAAGAGAACCAGCTCCAGAGCAGTGGCCCCCATCATCATCATAGTCATCGCTTGAGGACCAGGGAGCGCATCTTTAGGCCACGTATCAGCCTCTTTAATGTGTCTGACGAGGAGGTCCAGTTCCGCTATCACCTTCCTCCACATGTCATTTTGCAAACATTGGACATTGTCAAAATTGACATTGAGGGCAATGTGATGGCATGTACAGCAATTTTACTGCTGACTAAATTTCTGGTAGTGTTACAAAATTGTGCCTCTGGATCCTTCCAGAGGGTCATGGGATGCGCCACAGAAATGTCCCAATCATCCTTTAGTAGGGTGTTAAAGGTTGTATTGAGGGCATTCCTTTTGTGTGTAAATCAATTTATAAATATGTCATTGAATGAGGAAGCCCTTGTGCCTATTAAGCAGCAATTTCTGACCATTGCTGGCTTTCCACACATTATAGGGGCCGTGGATGGCACACATATTGCTTTGGTACCAAGGGGTGGAAACCCTATCATATTCTTAAATCGAAAGGGTTTCCACTCTATTAATGTTCAAGTAGTATGTGACGTCACCCTCCTTATTCAAATTTCCAGGCAGTAGCCATGATGCCCACATTATGCGGCTTTCAGCTATATGGTGTAAATTAGAAGCAAGGTATGCTGAATGTGGTAATGATGCGTATGTAATTTTGGAGTACAAAAATTATCACGTCTTTGAAAAAAGCTTTACAAATGTAAATAATATTTTCTTTCATTTTTTACATCAATCTAAAGGTGACGGTGCCTATCCTCAGAGGCCCTTTCTGTTAACATCCATGTTTAACGCCATCACAGAGCAACAGATTGCATATAATGCAGCACATACGACCACCAGACAGAGTAATTGAAAGAACTTTTGGCCTTTTAAAATCAAAGTTTAGATGCCTTGACCGGTCTGGGGGAGCTCTCATGTATGCGCCTGTAATGGTTTGTGATATTGTGGTTGTGTGTTGTAATTTTCATAACATCGCTGTAAAGCATGGGTTACCATTTGAGGTTGAGGCTGACGACCACAGTGCTCTGGAGGAACAATATCATGGCTCTTCACAAATCAGCAGCAGTTTCCACAATTACGTTATATATATATATTTTTAAGTATGTGTTATATTTCTACATAATGTGAATCTCTAAATGTACATGCAAAATTACTTCATATATTTTTTATAGTAATTCAAAAATGTAATACATTTTAAATGTGTTTGTGTTTTAAATTGTATGCTGTTTGAATTTTGTTGAAAAACAGTTTATTAATGTTGCAGTTATATGTATACTAACCACTATTCTTTTTATTTATGTGTGTGAAAGAAATTAGCAACAATAAGGCATGACTGAATATTTTTTTTTATTGTAAACAACATAAAGTTTATATTGTTGCCTTTACAATAGTTAAACAATGTAATTTAATTTTTTATATGCAACATTGCAAAGTTATTTTGATCATTAAACTGTAATCAAAAAGCATACAAATGTCATCACATTTTTTTCCCCCCATCTTTTTTCCCACCTTTGTTTTGTTGTATTGGTGGAGCTTTAGATCTTGTTTTTGGTTGAGAAGATCCAGTTACTGTGTTTTCAGCCCTTGTTGCTGACCTATTTGCCGATGTAGCATGAGTTTGGCGGCCAAATGTGGTAGTCATGGAGGACGAGGATGGTTGAGTATCAGGTACAGGTAAGTTGTTATGCATGAATTTAACGGATTCTTCAACAAATGTGCAAAACAGATACTTTAATTCTCTTACTTCCTGCAAAACGCTGCTAATGTCCTCTCTGAGACCTTGCAAAATTGTGTTTTGGGTTTCAAGAGCAGTGTTGTTCCTCGCCATTTGGTCATTCAGTGGGTCCAGTTTTGTCATAATTGCTTGTGCTTGATTTTGGCCATAATTGTCCAATGTTGAAGGACCAGCTAGTTCTTCTTCTTGTTCCTATGGTGGTGAAGTTGTGGGTGGTGGTGATGTGGCCTCTGGTTGCTCTTCAGTAAGTTAGATGTCACTCATTGCTATTTATTATGAAATAATGATACATTAAAATTTTGACACTTGTCATCTATGTGTAACATTTTGTTACATCTTACTTTCTAACAGAGTAATGACCAATGTTAGAAAAAAACACTGTCATTGTTTAATTGTTTAATGATGTTGACATAAGAAATTTGACTACTCAATATTGTAAAGTAAAAAGTACTGTATGTAAAAACAATATGTTGTATAAATTAATGTTTCAAACATTTACCTTCAGGGTCATCGGACTCAGAGTCAGACACTGGAAGAAACAGCCTCGATGGTGGGCCCCCCAGGGTGTCATGGTCACCAACACCCTCTAATTCTGCTGTACATACAGCCCTCATAGCAAGGTTCTCCAGGTCTGTAAATAATAGTGCTTCAGGCATGGGCCCAGCACCTGTCTGTTTTGAGTGGGTATATTGTCCGCCATTTTTTTTTTATTTGATTTTTGAAATCCTGCCATCTGTAAAACAAAGATAACAAGGTATGAAAAATATAATTCTGATCAAACTAAATATATGCAAAAACTATCACTTTGATACAAGCCTGTTCTGATCATGCAATCAGGGTTTAATTGCCTGCAGTAAGTGATGAAGCATTCATGGATCTCCTGCCATTCATTTGCACATAGGTAAGCTGAAATTTCACCACTTTCGATATATAAATGGTCCATAACTTGGGTAACCAAAAAGCCTCTTGACCTGTGAGGTTAGGGGTGCTTTTTTTACCCTTCGTCCCCATCATCACAACAGTAAGTACTAACGCAAACGTGTGTGGTTTGAAGCGTTTTTGGTGTCCTAACATTGGTTTTCACTGAATTAAGTTTACTGTAAGGATAAATGATTGGTTAATGTCTGCAGAGGCAATGATATCTTGAGATATGAGATTGACATGTTGTTTGTCCAATAAGTGGTTTAATGGATGTGTGAGACTGCAAATTGTTTTGCAGATCCTTGGAGGCACGGTTAAGTAACATCCAATAGCGTTCGTTTTTACGTTCGCCATTTTTATGTTCTCAGTATTTGCAAAATGGCTGCCGCAAGAGCAAAATCTTTTTCAAAATGTGAATTCATGTATTTAGTGGCGGAGATGGACACCTTTGATCCTGCTCTGTCCAGCTGCAATGTCGCCGTTAGGCAGGCATACATGTGGGTGCAGGGTAGGATCTTAAGGCACCTAAGGGTATGCCACATAATGGTCTGACCTCAGGAGGAGGCAGCCAGATTTGTTGGCTGAAATACGCTCAGCTATTGTGCAGCATTACTGCAGTAAGTACTAATTTGTATAAAAAAACACGGTTATATTCTCCGCAAATAAATTCAGAATTTCAAAAAAGAGACATCCAAAAGTTCCTTTTCAGATGTCAATTTTCCTATACTTACCGTAATCTACTTTTTTTAATGAATGGGTGAGTATGCCGTTCGGCATTCTTCACCCATTCTCTTTCGCAATGAGCGATATCCCTCTGCCGCTGCTATCACTGGACATGGAACAGGTAAGTAAACTATCTCTGCGGGGTTAGGGTTAGAGTTAGGGTTGGGGTTAGGGTCAGGCTCTTCGAGGCATATGCAATCGAAATCCCAGTCAGTTCGCAACTGGCTGGGAGGAATCTGATTTTTCGCAAATCAGATTTTCTTTGCGGGGACCCACACCCAAAAAAAACATAATACATTAGTAAGAATGAGTGTTTTTTGTAATAATAAAACAATGCTTTTTAAAAGTAATGATTGCCCCTTTTTGTTTAGGTCATATGGTTGACTAGTGTATTATGTAGTGTTCATGTTCAATTAGTTTTATAAATTTGGTAAGCATACATTGGAATCTATGTTATGTGGCTAACAATTTAACATGCATTTATCCCTATATTTAAAATGTGAGTGTCATTATTAAATTAAATTTCATTACTTACAGTATTTGAAAAACTAATATGTCATCCTATTCTCACATTGTATATTATGTTTTAATTAAATTTTGGAATTTGCAAGTGCTCATATATGTGATAATTAACATGTATGAATAATAATTATAAAAGAATGTTTATTAAAATATTTTTTTCATCTTAGGGCGAATACGATGCAGAAGTGCCAAAATTGCCAGGCAACAATTGGCTCAGCAGGAGGAGGAGGCTGAGGAGCAACAAGAGCCACACGTTGATGAAAGGAGAGAGGAGCTGGAGGAGGCTCAGGACCAGACGCAGGGGAAGGAGCTGGACAGAGAGCCTATAGATGTGAAACAGGAGCCTCTGGTGGAGGAGCATGAGGATCAACCAGAGGAGGAGGAGAGAGAGGCATCGGAGGAATTAGAGGAGCATGGAGAGGATGGCCAGAGAGCAGGGGATTCTGGTATGTAAAGTCAACATAGTACATGGTGAACCTTATTAAAGCATTTTAAATGTAAATAATGAAGTCTTGTGTATATATAATATATTAGAAAATGCAATTTGGATTGCACACTAAATTGACACATTTGTAAGTAACATTTTTGTGTTAGGCTATATATACCTAAATTTAACTTGTAACACATATTTAGATAATTGTTGAACATCAAAAATTGAACATTATTAAGAAGTTTAGTGCATTATCCATATGGTTTTAAGGATAATGGGCTGGATCCAGACCTTGTTAAGTGCATGAACTTAGTTACACAAGGGCTAAACCATGTTGATTTCAGGGGGAGCTAAGTTCATTGTATTCTTTGCATGCAGGGATATATCTTTGAATTGCTTACTGCACACAGATACTGACCAGCTTTACTATCACACTGTTATTTAGACTTGGGATAGAAAACATCACCTCTCAACTCTAATACTGTTTGCAACAGATGAAATATGACACCCCTGCAATCAACATTGTTTAGCCCAGGAGTAACTAAGTTCATGCACTTAACAAGGTCTGGATCCAGCCCATTATCCTTAAAAAAAAACTAAATTAGCATTGCTCAACCATATGGATAATGCACTAAACTTCTTAATAATGTTCAATTTTTGATGTTCAACAATTATCTAAATATGTGTTACAAGTTAAATTTAGGTATATATAGCCTAACACAAAAATGTTACTTACAAATGTGTCAATTTAGTGTGCAATCCAAATTGCATTTTCTAATATATTATATATACACAAGACTTCATTATTTACATTTAAAATGCTTTAATAAGGTTCACCATGTACTATGTTGACTTTACATACCAGAATCCCCTGCTCTCTGGCCATCCTCTCCATGCTCCTCTAATTCCTCCGATGCCTCTCTCTCCTCCTCCTCTGGTTGATCCTCATGCTCCTCCACCAGAGGCTCCTGTTTCACATCTATAGGCTCTCTGTCCAGCTCCTTCCCCTGCGTCTGGTCCTGAGCCTCCTCCAGCTCCTCTCTCCTTTCATCAACGTGTGGCTCTTGTTGCTCCTCAGCCTCCTCCTCCTGCTGAGCCAATTGTTGCCTGGCAATTTTGGCACTTCTGCATCGTATTCGCCCTAAGATGAAAAAAATATTTTAATAAACATTCTTTTATAATTATTATTCATACATGTTAATTATCACATATATGAGCACTTGCAAATTCCAAAATTTAATTAAAACATAATATACAATGTGAGAATAGGATGACATATTAGTTTTTCAAATACTGTAAGTAATGAAATTTAATTTAATAATGACACTCACATTTTAAATATAGGGATAAATGCATGTTAAATTGTTAGCCACATTATAGTATGTCAGAAGCAAAATAGTAGTGCCCATGTAAACAGTGAAGAGGGTTGTTGATACCAGCAGAATGAAAGTCAAGGCCAGGTGCCTTAATAAGAGATGAGTAACTGGGACCCAGGTGCACATGTATTTGGAGTGGAGGCAGCGGCAGGTGCAATAAGTTAGCTTATTATAGTATGTTATGACAGTAGGCAAAAATGATATAACAGTTTTGTTATTTATAGGCCTAGCCCTGTTAAAATGATTGACCCAAGGTAAATTGTCCTTTTTTGATCTTCAGTTTTCGGATAAAGCAGTGTGGCCCTTAATCTTGACAAAGTGATAGTTTTAGCCTTTTTCAACATAATGGGGTCATAATCCCTTCAATAAATACTGTTTCAATGTTTTCCAATGGAAGGTATTTGGGACGCTGTTAATGCAGCAAGCATTTAAAAATTGGGAGAGCAGGAGGCTCTCTTCAAGGCCCTCAGGTGGGGACAACAGTCTAGGCAAAAATAGCTTTTTGAGCACCCTATTGGTAACTTTAATGAGATAATTGATCTCACACTTATTGCATGTAAAAGTGAATTGGATATAAAATAATATAATATAAAATCATTTTAGTACTTGCCAAGAGGATTAATAGAACATCAATATATCTTGTATATCTGGTGTATAAAAATATAAATATTTGTTAACACAGAGTGGGTTGTTGATAAATAGTTCTGATGGACTTGGCTAAGATTCCATAGCATACCGTGTAGGTAGAATTCTTAGTTAAACTGAAAATATTTTCTTTTAAGCATAGCAAGCTCTGTAGCCACATGAACAGGTTTACTATAGTAGCCACAAATTCCAGACTAGACTTGAATAACTCTTGTTGCTTTTAAATCTGCTTCATGAGAGGTGCTTGTATATAAGTTAATGACAACCATTGTGCACGGTACAAGGGGTTGTGAGTGAGATGGTAAAGTCCTAATCTTGAATAAAAGATGTCCCATGTAGGTAAAGCCAGCTCGTACAGTGAAATTGTTGCTAAAATAGTAGACTTGTCATATGGGTGAAGTGAGTCTTTATGGAATATTGTCACCATGTACAGCATAGGAATCCAAGGAGCACTGAAGGCAGAGCCACCATCAGGGGGGACAGCTGGGATTACTTTCCCGGGCCCCGCAGCTGATGGGGCCCGCAGATAGTTGCAATGGCTCTACAGCAACAGATATCGGCGATAAACTTTCCCTATGCATTGGCCCGCTGGTAATATAGTTCCACAGCACCCTGCCCCCTATGTGATGTCACAGATTAAGTTCTGTAGGAGTGGGGTGACGCGGATGTGCCCCAGGCCCTAAAATATCTGGAGGTACAGTACCTGTTTATCAGATTTTGGGGCTCATCCAAAGCTGCACTCTCAGCTGCAAAATAGATGCAAGTGTAAATCTATGCAAAACCATGAACTACAAGGTAGGCAAATTTAAACTGTGAAAACAGAATTAGAATTGAGTGGTAATGTTTCAGTATAAATATAAAGCTATGCAGTATATGACTTTTTAAAATAACTATTTTTATTTTATTGTATACTGTACATGAGACCTGTAGTGTACACCTGTAGTGTATTCTGTATAAACATTCTAGATAACAAAAAAAAGAAAGGAAGAAAGAGAAAATAGAAATGAAATAATGTTTTATAATAGTCAACAATTCCTCATGCAATATAGAGTTTTCAAAAATCCCTCAGGAATGAAGTTGTAACTACCAGTTTTCCAAGTCGTTATAGTTTTGTTTGAGGAATAGCCCCGAAAGTAGCATATTCATATGTATAAAACTAAGACCTTAGGTTTGGTCCCTCCAATTATCTATATAAAAACCAGTTAGAGGACTCAGATAAGCTAAGTATACAGGTTTGTGACTCCACGTCAAGGTGAGAGATATATAAGCCCCACTTCTTATAAAATGTTTCTACCCCTTTCTCTACATCAAGTAGAGTTGTTTTTCTATCGAGTATCCAACATGATGCTCTTAACCGCTTAAAGAAATGGAGGAGTAGGTTTTGTCCAGCAATTGGGAGAAGTGTTAATAAACCATACGGCGCTAAACTTAGTTGAGTGTTCCTGAGGGTGCTGCGGCAAAGGTCAGATCCTGGGGGGAGGGGGGGGTCAAGGAAGGTGGAAAAGACCTAGGACTATAATAGGGGGGGATTCCCAATAAGCCCCTGGAAGTCTATGGAAAGAACCCTTGTCCCACATATTTTGTTTATAAATTGTGCGATTTTACACCAGAACTTTGTTATTTTACAACATCCCCAGAAATGATGAAAGAAAGTGGCATTAGCCTTTTTGCATTTTAAACATTGCCCCTTCTCATCAGGAACTACGAGTATTTCTGCTGATTAGGAGCGATATACATCCTATGTATTATTTTAAGATGCAGTTGCGCAGAATGTAAGGTCTTCACAACCCGTGTATAGTTAATAAAATTTTGTCAGTATTAAATTCTGGAATATCTAACGTCCAAGCCTTTATTTTAGACTCCCACAAACGTACCTTTGGGATATCTTTTTTAATAAATTTAGTGTGATATGCTTTCGTTTTAAGGAAGTGTAGTAAGTCCATTGGTGTGTCAGTCGTGACAGACCTAGCTCGGTATACTGAGACTGATTGTGCGAAATGCCATATATGGGGATATAGAAAGAACTGAGAGTTTGGTATATAAAATTTGTCATTCAGAGACTGAAATGTTAGGAGAGTGCATCCTGAGACAAAGATATTGGGGCAGATCCAGAACAAAGCTTTTGAGCGAATTTACGCGTGGCGGACATGTAAAATCGCATTTTGGTAAGTACAGCGCATGCGCACCATAGAAAATACTCTCTGTAATGTAGCGTAAATGTGAACGTATGGGCCAATCACGTATTTGTCATGTAAATCCATACATGTGGGCGTGCCAATTTTACGTGAGTCAAAAATACGTCTGAAATACGCTTGTATTTAAAGTGTACAGTATTGGCGTGCTTAGCTGCGTAAATACGTGTTGCACATCCGTACGTGTGCGGATGACATCGGTTACGTGGGCAAAAGTTAAGGCAGGGCTTGGAAAGCAGAACTCGGACAACATGCGTACATTCAAGGGGTGTGCCAAGAGGAGTGTATAGAAGGTACGCACGCGTAAATATGCTACACGAGTAAACGGATTGCAAGCGGAAGCGGAGTTCTGGATCTACCCCATTATTAGTAATGCCTTTGTCTCTCCATTGTCTACATAACCCATGTTCCAGACTTGGAGGAAAGCTTGGGTTGCCCCAAATAGGCTTGAAAGTAGAGGTTCATGGGTTCCGCTTGTATTTGGCATTAATGGCTAACCAAGTGAGGTAGGTATCCTTAAATAGTATATTGTCTAAAATTTCTTCCCGGAATGATATTTCTTGGCTGAAGTAGAAGGGCTGCAGGAGAATAAGGAAAAAACTGGCTTCCTCTAGCTGCTTATTTACATACCTGCAAAAACCAGTCGGAGATATATCTGAAGAATATGGCATGAGAAAAATACTGAAAGTCTTGTACGCCCAACCCATAAATGTTAAATTCAATTTGAAACAGTATGAAAATAGCCTGTAATTATGTAGTGCAGAAGCACAGTACAAAGAATTTCCATACATAACGCAGCCACTGATGCTGCGTTCCTGAGTTCATTCATGTGCAGGGCTTGGCAATGCCCTTATGAACGATGCAGTATTCGCATGCACGGAGATGTGTGCGGAATACTTAAGGTAGGGTTCTTGACACAGATTTAATCCCTTAGGAGTGCAGGTGGACTGCCCTGTTCTTCTATGTATGGAGTTTAGGATTACAAAATCCATATGCTAGCCTCCATTGCAGATTTTACTATTAAGTCTGGATAAGGCCTAATGTATTTTCAAAATGCAACCTATAATATTTTTTACACTTTACTATAACAAAGCAGTGGAAAACCTACATCTGAAAGGAAATGTAAGTTCTCATAGTATTTTAAATATTCAGTTGCAGTCTTAGGTATTTTAAGTTGTGTTGTAAAAAACAACTTCAAAATTCATCGTATTTAGTTTTAAGATCATATATGGTATAATAATGGCAATTTCACAATGATCATCTTTGCACCCTTTAAAGTTTGAGCTTATATAACTAAAATTATGGTGTTTATGAGTAACTAGTTTGAAACACAGGGAACCATAGCTCTTAAATAGAAATGTTCTGATGAACAGTTCTCAGTGTGCAAGTTGTTGATTTTTCAGAGTAAAAACCATATATCAAGATATATTTTTTTTTCTTCAAGCAGTCAACCTCTCATTCCACAATTCTGGTTTAGCAGCCTGCTAGGAAATGTATCAATTTCTTAGAAAATGAGTACAAAGAACTGCAAAATAATGTTTCTTTAGTTAAACAGGAAAATGATTCAGGGTAATATGTATGTTTATGATCTTTAAAATGTGTATCTCTTAAAGCTAAAGAAAGCACATAAAAGCAGTTACAAATGAGCACTCCCCTTAGTGCTCTCACCCAGAGCCGTAGCTAGAAATTTTATCCCCAGGGACAAAAAAAGAACATGCTGCACCACAACCCATAATTAGTTACCAGTTTAACCTTAAAAATTAACTTACTGTCGCCCCACTTTGACTTTGCTCCCTGGGCAACCACCCCTATCACCTATCATAATTACGGCCCTCTCAACAGTAAAGTCATCACAAATATAATTTATTATACATAAATTGGAGAGAAGGGTATTCAACGCTCAAAGAATGATCCTTATATATAGAGTGAACAATTAAAACAATATAAATAAAATAATCTCTCCTGGAATATTACTCCAGCTGCTGCCTTGGGATGACTAGTCCCAAAAACAAGAAACATAGAAAGATATTAAAGCGCTAGGAGTAAATATAAGGGAGTTTTTATTTGAACACCAAATAATAAATATAAATTAAAATCAAATCAGTAACTTGCAAATATAGTAACAATAGTGTCAACATGAAACAGAATTATGCCATAAGGCAATCAAGGTGCACAAATTGAACAATGTCTCTTGGAATTGATATCGGATCATAGGACCATAGATGGAACCACAATTGTATAATCTGTATAATCCAGCAGAGGATGTAATGCATAGACTGATCTTGAGATAATGGGGATGGGTGTCCGCTTGAGGTGCACTGTGAGATATAGAAATGTCTGTCCAGAATAAAATATGGAAATGTCTGTCCAGAATAAATCAGGATAATAATGCTGTTATCTAAATCCAATAGCAGACTGTATAAGGCAAGAGGTGCATATGGAACAGACAGGTATATTGTCAGCTGGTATTACTGTCTGTGTTTGGAAATCTAACTCTGTTTAAGCTGTTACCGAGCCTCTAGGAGTAATGGTGTGACTCCAATAAAGTACCTATCCGTATCTACTTGCAACACTCACCATCGGACACAGTGTACAAAACTCTGGACTGATATCACCAACATTCGAGTCTGCTACCTATTTGTCTACCACATTGCCTGCCTATTTTCTGCTCGCTAGTCTATATCATCTGGACTGTTAGTGGACTCAGTTTCCAATAATACGGCTCTAAGAGCCCCTTTCTCCACCCCCTGCAAGACGCAGAATATTGGTGGCTATCAACTACCAGCTGACTTGCCGATCAGTATACCTTACCAACAGCAGGCTATTATCCAACATCATCAGCCACTTGTGTGTCCCGACTTGCTTTTGGAGACAATACCATCTTCACGTGTTGTCTGACTTTCTTTCATGGCTATGATCATCTAGCCTACTTGGTGGACCTAAACGAGCCACTTAACCATCTGTGAGTAAACAGCTTTTCTATTATTCACATCACTGTATTGGAGTCACAACATTACTCCTAGAGGCTCGGTAACATCTTAAACAGAGTTAGATTTCCACCAACAGACAGTAATACCAGCTGACAATATACCTGTCTGTTCCATATGCACCTCTTGCCTTATACAGTCTGCTATTGGATTTAGATAACAGCATTATTATGCTGATTTATTCTGGACATGACATTTCTATATCTCACAGTGCACCTCAAGTGGACACCCATCCCCATTATCTCAATATCAGTCTATGCATTACATCCTCTGCTGGATTATACAGATTATACAATTGTGGTTCCATCTATAGTCCTGTGATCGATATCAATTCCAAGAGACATTGTTCAACTTGTGCACCTTGATTGCCTTGTGGCATAATTCTGTTACAGATAGAACAGTAGAGTTTGTTACTGGTTTATGGCAGTGTGCTGGGGCTTTTCTTTCCTTTTGTTTCTGTGGCAAGCAGATTAACCCCCTGCCTTTCACGCACCTGTTTAACATATACCTATAAATTGATTGAGCAACTTCCATTCTCTTTTTATAATTCTGTTTCATGTTGACACATGCTTGATACATACTATTGTTACTATATTTGCAACTTATTGATACGTTTTTAATTTATATTTATTATTTGGTGTTAATAAAAACTCCCTTATATTTACTCCTAGCGCTTCCATATCTTTCTATTATACATAAATATAAGAATATATAAATATATATTTAAACATAAGAAACAAATTTTACAGGACAAAAGAACATACCTTTCTTTCAGTGTTGGAATAAGAATTGTTTTGCAAACCAGGTATATCTGCATAACTGTGATTTGCACCTCTGAAAATCACCACACATTGGAAACCTCATATAATAATACAGTTTGTCTTTAGCATCAAATCAGTTTGTAAATGATTTACAATAACATAAAACATTTGATAAATGTTACCACAGGTATTAAAACACTGTATTAGAGCACAAAGAATTAGATTGTTTGATTATAATAATGACCAGGCAGTTACTAATTTTTATAACTTAGACTTTATTGAACTTTGCACATGAGTTAAATATGCTGGGAAATGGATATTTAACAGCTTCTATGGTCTTCTGAAGATTAAAATAAAGAGTACAGACCTGATTCAGAGCTGTGCTTTTACTTAATTTTTAGGTGTGCTTTGTGCTAATGCAAAGGGGAATTATACTATATTTAAATTACAAAGGGGTGATTTGTGCTGCTGTGAGCGCAGAAGCATGTCAGATTCGCTGTGCACATTTGTGTACCCAAATTTATCTTTTTATTTATACTCATTTAAATGTATTTTAAATTTAAGATGCATCTCCATCGATATAGCACCTAATAGTGTGGGAGCTGTTTAAATTAAAGAAAAAGTTAAATGTGAAAATAATAAAGTTTATTGAAATTACCTTTAATTAATGATTAAAGAGATCCTTGAGGCTGACTCAGCAAGACTAAATATTTGATATCTATTTTCTTACCTTTGCTCTTTTGGCCTCTCTTCTTTTCCTTCTGTCCTAAGTGGCATGCTCTGCTGAATGACTCTGAAGCAATGGTTTAGGCACTGTGTTTGTGACAAACAGTGCTTGTTGCTCTTTTGTATATGGAAACTTTATTACCCAGACATTGTTTAAAAACTATAATAACAAGAAAATATACACTCAAAAATCTGCGCCCCTTAGGGTTGACTAGGAAACTTGTGTGGGGGGATAACACCTAATCCCTCAATTTTGCAACTCAATGCACAATTAGTAAAAACAAAGGTTAATACCCCAATTATATCCAAGCACCCCCTATTCCGTGTTATGTTACAGTGATAGTAGTTCTAAGTTCTTCCACAGATGATTTGATGTCTGATTTGTAATCTTCCCTTTTTTTCTTGTGTGTAACTAATAGTCTTCAGGTAAGTATTTCAATGTACATAAGGTTACTCACTGTCTTTGATCTTCCCTTGTCCTAAATTACAAAATGCCAGGCTTCTCTTCTTTACTTCTTTTTTCTTCCAGTCAGCATTCCTTGGGTCTCCCCGTGTCTCGGTCCACTTTATTTCTCTTTATTACAGGCTCTAAGCTTATTCTTTTTTTCCTCAAGAACTTGTTCCTTCCTCCTGGTGCCCATCACAGGAATTTCTCCACAGTACCTCCGAGTGAAAAGTAAAAGACACAAATTGTGTGAGTAACCTGTGAAATAAGGTCACTTACCTATTTCTGTGACGGGTTGCACAAGATTTGTGTCTTTTACTTTTCATTCGGAGGTACTGTGGAGGAATTCCTGTGATGGGCCAATTCTTGAGGAAAAAAAGAATACGCTTAGAGTCTGTAATAAAGAGAGATATAGTGGACCGAGACATATAGGGGGTGCTTGGATATAACTGGGGTATTAACCATTGTTTAGAAACTGACTATACAATGTCCGTGTAATTAAGTTTACATATACAAAAGAGCCACAAGCACTAGTCTAACCCCCATGTAGTCTAAACAATGTCCGCTGTTATACTAGTGAAAGCACTCATCAGTGTGACCCTCAACAGTTAGTACAAACTCCCACCACCCACCATAAATGCTTGAATCGCCCACTAGTGGGTGGTAGGGACCAGGCTGACTACCACTGGGAAAGACTGTAACATCCATTAACTTATTGCAAATACAGTACTACTCAGGCGTTGTTTAAATCAGTGTACTTATTTCTAAGTGTTTTCAATTTACTTTTAAACCATAAAAAAATACTTTTGAAACATACAAACTTGTATAGTCTGCTGAAAATGCCCCTTGCAGCCTCTGCCTATATGCACCTTTTTTTTCATATTGCAAAAAAAGTTGCAGCTCTGGATAAAATGAACACAGTGTGGGCATCGGATTTGCACATCTACAATTTATCAGGTCCTTTATTATAAAATCTGTGTAAGCTGTATCAGTTGTACATTTTTCAGTTTAATGATAGGTTTACATAAATAATTGAAACTTGAATGTTGTCATTAGTTAATAAAGTAAAACAAAAAATGTACTGTATTTGCATTGCATCCCTCCATGGAAAATGTAGACAAAATATGATAAAATAAACTATCATTTATTTTGTCTAAAAAAATATAATGATCTCTCTATAGTAAACTTGTTTATAGTAAAAAAACAGACACACAGTTGTTATTTTGAAGGTGTAAAATGTCATAATTTGTATTTGTAAATATAGTGTAATCTTTATTATTATTATTATTATTATTATTATTATTATTATTATTATTATTATTATTTAAAAAAATAAAATAAACTATATTTTGTCTAAAAAAATATAATGATCTCTCTATAGTAAACTTGTTTATAGTAAAAAAACAGACACACAGTTGTTATTTTGAAGGTGTAAAATGTCATAATTTGTATTTGATTTGTA
>WWET01000514.1:521238-537196 GCA_011038615.1 Limnodynastes dumerilii
CAGGCAGGTAGGTATGCTGGTCACAAGCAGGGTTGGTATGCTGCAAGACAGGCAGGTAGGTATGCTGGTCTCAAGCAGGGTAGGTGGGAACCAGGCTCCTAGAAAGACACGAAGTTCTGGCACAGGGGAACAGCTGAGCGGGGTTTAAATAGCCCGCTCCAGCCGTTGATTGGACCTTCTGACACGTGCTCCCCTGGCCTGCCTCAGGATTGGCCGCGGGGAGTCACGTGCCTCAGGCAAGATGGCGGCGCCCAGCGGTCCACGAGGACGCCGGAGACCACCGCTGGAGCAGCCCGTCAGACGCCGGAGCCCTCTGGCCAGGTAAGTAACGCGGCTTCTTCCGCGCAACGTTACAATGTAGAGATTTTGCTTTTAGAGAGAAAAGACAGAGAGAGGGCATCAGCTCTCCGGTTCAAAGATCCAGGTCGATAGGTAATGGAGAAGGAGAATCGGGTGAAAAACAATGCCCAACGGGCTTGACGAGGGTTCAGTCTTTTGGCGGATTCAATGAAGGCCAAATTTTTATGATCCGTAATGACTGTGATATTATGATTGACCCCTTCCAGCCAGTGCCTCCATTCTTCAAAAGCCAGTTTTATGGCCAACAATTCCCGGTTACCGATGTCATAGTTTTTCTCGGCGGATGAGAATTTCTTCGACATATAGGCACAAGGGTAAAGGCGATTGTCCGCTAGATTGAGTTGAGACAAAACTGCTTCTGCACCCACATCAGAGTTGTCGACTTCAACAATGAAGGGTCGCTCAGGATTGGGATGACGGAGAATGGGGGGCCGTAGTGAAGGCTATCTTTAGACGTTTGAATGATTTCACAGCTTTAGCAAGCCAGTTGTATGTATCTGCCCCTTGTTTTGTAAGATCAGAGATAGGAGTCATCAGAACAGAGAAGGAATGAACGAATCTTCTGTAAAAATTTGCAATGCTGAGAAATCTCTAAATGGCTTGAAGGTCAGTAGATGATGATACCCTAGAAAAAGTACTTCTGTGACTTCAAATTCGTATTTTTCGAGTTTTGCATAGAGTTGGTTTTACGTAGTCTCTGAAGAACTTGGCGAACCTGTAGTCGGTGTTCTTGTAGAGAACGGGAATAGATCAGGATGTCATCTAGGTAGACAATAACAAAGGTGCCCAGGAAGTCCCTTAGGACATCATTAATTAAATCTTGAAATGCGGCTGGGGCATTACACAGGCCAAAGGGCATCACTAAATATTCAAAATGCCCAGATTGAGTATTAAAGGCTGTCTTCCACTCATATCCTTTGTGAATTCTAATTAAATTATAATCTCCACAGAGATCAATCTTAGTGTACACTACAGCGTCTTTGAGTTTGTCGAACAAGTCAGTGATGAGGGGCAACGGATATTTATTTTTGACAGTAATTTTGTTCAGAGCTCTGTAGTCAATACACGGGTAGAGCGAGCCGTCTTTCAGTTCGCTGTCTAGTCCAGTCTCTGGAGCAATCAAGTCCAGTCCAGCAGTTCTCTGTCCAGTCCAGTCCAGTCTCTGGAGCAATCCAGTCCAGTCCTGTAGTCTGCTGTCCAGTCCTTGGAGCAATCGAGTCCAGTCCAGCAGTCTACTGTACCGTCCTGAGTCACTTAGTTCCACCTACCGCCAATGTACAAGCACTACCTCTGGCCTCCCAGCTTTCACTACTTTGCCAGTCATCCTACACGCCCCTTGGAACCCGCCACTGATCCCAAACATACCCAGATCGTAACAGGCAGTTCTTAATACTTCTTACACCTCATGCGAATTCTATCCACCACAGCGGCTCTCCTTATTGCAAACGGTCACTCACAATTGCCCGGGAAAGTATAAAGACAGTATCTTTGCCACACACCTCCATTCTACTTTACTACTCTGAGCAAGTCTGGACTAGCCAACACGGCTATAGGATGAAACATGTTGAGAATAACTTTTATCGCCATTGAAAGTACCATCTTTTCTTAATCATCTGTATGACAGCAGTGTAAGGAAAAGAGATGTGAGGGATTGGGAAGGAAAGCCTCAAAGAGGGAAACGTCATAGGAAAAGATAGACAGTCCCTCTCAGACAAATATGATCAATAACGAGATTAATAACTCTTCCTTACGCATCATTAATCTATCAAACAAAATCCTCACTGAGGATCAGATTTCAGTACTCTCCAAAGGCCTTACTTTCTCCCCACAAGACGATTTTGATCGATTTCAAATAGAAAAGGATCTTGAATTATTCACACGTAAATTACTATTGAGAAGCTTTTTTGATAAATATAAAGAACAAGAGTTGATAGGTGATTCATCTTTCTCTTCTGATATATAAGAACTTTTAGTGTTACAGATCTTGGAGGAATTATCTAAGGAATCTGGGAATGTTTTGTCAGAGGTCTCTTCGGTAGTTGATGTTAAGAATCTTAAAAAGCAGTCCTATTTTTGTCCCAATACCAATATTAGTCCTGCCGTACAAACTTTAAAAATAAACTAGTTTCAGATGAATGTAATGATCTTTTTCTTCACAAACCTCGTAAAATGGAAAATATGACTAAAAATGAGAATTAAAAAAGTTGGGAGGATGTAATAATAAAGCTCCCCGATTAGGGGGTCAATATTGTTCTCTGGAGCAAACAATTATATTTGGAAGAAGCTAATTGTCAGTTGTCCAACACCAAGTGTTATAAGGGACTGTTTTATAATCCCACCATGAATTTTAAATCTCTGTATGACACTAAGATTGATGATGCATACAAAAAAAGGTGTGATTAATAAACAGGAGAAACAATATCTTGAAGCCATTGATCCCAAGGTGGCAACCCTGTACTTGCTAAGATCCACAGTCCCACCTGGGCGACCCATTGTGGACAGAATTGGTAGCCTTACTGAAAGAGGCAGTATTTATGTTGATCACTATTTGAGAATATATGTCTTACAATTACCTTCGTTCACCACAGATACCTCTGATGTCTTGAGAAAGATTGATGGGTTATCAGTGGATAACACATGGTTATCCACATTAGATGTAGAGTCACTCTCACCCCCAAGGATTGAAAGCTGTTAAACATTTTTTGATGATGGAGAGATTTAATGAGAAAGATGAGTTTGTATTGAAACTTTTGGACTTTGTCCTAACAAAGAACTACTTCATTTTCAATAACATTTTTTTTTTCCAGGTGCGTGGAACAGCTATGGGGGTGGCGTGTGCCCCCACATACACTAACATCTACCTTGGGTGGTGGGAGGATACAATAGTATTTAATGAAGAGAATACCTTGTATACTAAGCACATAACCATGTTGTCATATTATATTGATGACCTGCTTGTGATCTGTGAAGGTGAAAAAGAATTATTGGAGCAGTGTTTTATATAAGAGATGACGTCCTCTACTGTTTCTGACGTCATCTCTCATATAAAACACTGCCCCCTAGCGACCAAATGGTCATTAGGAACAGCATCGCAGCAGAGAAGGAGGTCTCCTCTACATGGCAACTGGAGAAGACCCCCTGAGAACCGGGCCAGATACTCCAATCAAGCGGAACACAGACTGAAATCCAGAGAAGAAAATTCTGCACATCCAGCACCGCTTCCCCAGAGAGATGTCAGCAAATGGTGAGTGCCCCAAACTTATATTATTTTACACAAGACACACTGCACACATTACACTTCGAATAGTAGAGTTGACCACCGGAGGTAAGTGCACACAGTAGGGAACATTGTTAGTTAGGGAATATTTTTTTTTTTACATGCATACATAGTGTAAGGGGTTAATGTATGTTCATTGCTGAACGTATTATTTTTTAACATACACTATACACGCAACCACGCATGGTTAGAAGCCTAACCATGCTGCCGCTGATATTATTACAAGGCTAAGCAATGCTGAGCCTTGTAATTCTATCAGCACAGCATGGCTAAGGCTTTCAGCCATGCAGCACTTCCATTTTTCACACATAAAAACACACCAAGTCCATTGACATGTGTTTTTCCTGGTCAGGGACGGCACATCACCCACAAATCGCACCTCTCTGACTGCGATTTATTATTTTGTGATTTCAAATCACACTGAAGGCCATTTGTTCAAATTTTTTCTATCTTTTACATCGCAAACATCTTGATGATTTCTGTCCAGCGATGTTTGCCATGGCGATTTTTTATCACACTCAAATCACGCGACTTTGAGCTTAATGAATACTGATCTGCGATTTTTTAAGCTCATATCACGCGATTTGTGGCGATTTAGCCCAAATCACCCTTAATGAATGAGACCCTTAATCCATTGATTTTATTTCCACTGCTTAATATTGTAGTCTCTGCTTAGAATTGATTTATTTGGTATTCTTAGTGCATATATGTAAGTAGCACGGTGGGGGACTGCAGCGCGCCGTCCCCAGCTCCAGGAACTCCGGCTGGTAGCCAATCAATTCTGATTGGCTGCCAGATGGTCACATGGCGCGGCCGTGAGCCAATCAGGGCTCGCTGCGGCCATTTTGGAAGAGGGCAGTGCGGTGAGCCTGGCAGGGCTCACCGCAGCACTGCACCCAGGTGCCCCTACGGCGCCCAGGGTACATTGCGGGGCTCACCACGTCACCAATCCCATCAACCCCTGCGCTTGGATTAAAAATCCACCGCATGGGCTGAAAGGGAGTAGTAGTGGCCGTAAGAGGCCGAAGAAAGAAAATGTGTGGGCGTGCTGTGGAGGAAGACAGGGCCAGAAGAGGCTGAAGAGCTGGAAGAATTGGAAGCAGCGGCGCAGGAAGGAAGACAGCAAGGGAGGCAGTGGAGAGCCTCCATTTGGCTTCCACTGTCTCCTAACCTGCACGGACAGGTAGCAACCCCCCCACTGGACCACCAGGGAGATAGTTGCTCAATTTCCTCCCTGGCACAAGCAGGTCCTGGGACTGTGACCCTTCCCCCCCTGGCAACGAGCATACCGTGGCCTCAGCTGGGAGAGCCCATCTGCCTGCCCCACTGCCGCTAATGATACGGATACTGGAGCCCAAGCCCCTCCATAGGCATAGGGGGTGAGGACCGCCCCCCATCTGAGGACACTAGGCCCTATAGTGAGATAGGGCACTAGGCCCTATTAGGTAGAGGGGTGCTAGACTCCAGTAGTACAGGGCATTAGGCCCTATAGGTAGTTATAGTAAAAGGGTACTAGACCCATTGTTAGGGGGCGCTAGGCCCCGTGTGGTTAGCAGGCGCTAGGCCCTGTGTGGTTAGTGGGCGCAAGGCCTCTTGTTAGAGGGCGCTAGGCCCTGTGTGGTTAGTGGGCGCTAGGCCTCTTGTTAGGCACTAGGCCCTGCGTTGGTAGCGGGCGCTAGGCCTGGGCATTGTTAGAAGGGTGTTAGACCCTTGGGTAGCAGGGTGCTAGGCCCTGGTTAGGGACGGGTGCTAGACCTGCGTTAGGTTGGGCACTAAGCCCTGTGTTTGTTGCTGTTGGGCGCTAGGCTCATGTTAGGCCGCAGGGAGCGCTAGGCTCCTTTAGTCGTAGAGGGCACCAGGCTCTGGCTAGGGCAGCGTGAGGAGAACACGTGGTGGAGTACAGGTTGCGGTACTCAGAGTTAGGTGGTCTCGAGTGGGTGGCGGTGAGAGCGTCCATCCAATAGAGACGGTGAGTATTATTAACTGTACTCTGCGTGATGTTTGTCCCCCTCCTCCTTCCACGGGTGCGGAGACGGAGCCGGAAGGCGTGGGAAAGGTTCCGTCCCGCTCGTCAGTCATTGGCGAAAAGAGGTGTCTGAGGCCCTGGCCGGTGATGACGATTACCTCACCCGTGACTAACTTCACCCCCGTTCTCTCCCGCAGGTACTTTTGCGCAGGTACTTTTGGTGTTGATGTGTTATTAATGTTTGTCTTTGCCTTTCAGCATTAGAGATTCGTCACACCTTGGACCGGGAGAGAAACATTGCGTTTTCTCCGGCGGTTCTTCTGGGGTGGGGGCGGGCCTGGGATTTTATTTGCAATTCACAGGGCGCCGGCGCACCACCCGTTACATTTACATAATAGTATCATTTATGTTTTATTTTTGTCATTGTTTGATGATTTGTACTTTGTAATAGTTTAGTTCTCTTTCCGATTGTGTCATATTGTGGTTACTATAGGGAGACGGGTCCGGAAACTTTTGAGGCTGCGAGTGTGATTGTTGATTGGTCTCTCTGGAGGTGTGACTATTTACAGCTCTCTCATTGACTCCTGGTCCTGTTAAATGGACTCGCGGGTGAATCGGCTGGTTGATGCCCTGAGAAAGCTCGTTTCTCAAGCGAAACGCGCGTCGACATTTTGCTATTTTTTTTGTACTATACTCATAGGGTATTACTTACTATCCCTATAATATTATAACTATAAGTTTTCCCCACATATTTTAAATCACTATAGTGTTGCACTTTAGTATTCATTCTTTTTAAACATATTTCGCTGGCATATGTTTGCCACTAATCTCCATTGGCTTCTCTGTTATTTGCTGACATTAATTTTTTACTATATATAATGGTACAGCACAGATAAAAATATTGTCTTTTTAACAAGATATATAATAAAGTACATTATTTTAATTGATATATATCTGTCCCTATCCCTATGGCTTATGAGTGCACCCCTTAAATATCCCTTTCTTTGCCTCTTCTCTTTATCGTATTAGTCTCCTCTATGGGAAACTGTACTTTGCAGCGCTATTGTGTCAGCAGATGTTACTTTGTGAAGATGCTTTTTACAAAGATACTGGAGGCGGCGTTTTTGATGGTCGTCGGATGCCGCGTAGTGTAGGTGCCACTTCCGTGGTGTTGCTGCAGGAGGATCTGTGCATGCTGCAGATTTCTTGGGTTGGCGTCTGTCTCTCTCTCCGCGTCTATGGTCCTGCGCTTCTCCTCCAGATATCTTGATGGTGCCTTACCCTCAGGTCGGGTCCATCTCAGAGACACTTCCTTGTGCGGACAAGTTGAACAATTTTATTGTGATTAAAACAACGCTTATACTCACATGGAGTTAAGACATTATTTCAAATGTCTAGATAGCGCGTTATATGCAGATGACCTCCGTGGTGGCAGGGTCAATAAAGTGATCATCAACGCGTTTCGTTTTAATAGACTTCCTCAGGGTGTCTATTAAGACGAAACGCGTTTGTTTTTTAATATGTATCTATATAAACCTATAAACATAAATGAATCTGAAGGGATTTGCTTCCTATAAGAATAGCGCTACAAAGTACAGTTTCCTATAGAGGAGACTAATAAGATAATCAATTTTCTAATCGTGTATGCTAGTCTCGGGTAGCATACTATTACTTTGTAATCAGCAGCAAGTTCTAAAGGGACCACGTACCAAGTGCTTGGGAAAACTTTGAATCTTTGTTAAGATTTTATGTGTATATTTAAATTAATAGTTTTTTTTACATATTGCACTAGATTTTCTCCTTCTTTTCTCCTCCTTTTATGTCATTGGTTAAAGAGAAAAAAGGAAAACGTTGGAATTCACTTGGCTTAATAGACTGCCTGTATATTATGCTGGCTGCCTGCCATCTAGCCTTTTAATTCTATTTTTAATTATTATTCATATTATAGACTATATTTTATTTAGTTTGAGTGCTGGATTCTCAGATGCTGAAGTTATTTGGTATGAATTGTACATGAATTGTTAAATTTTCATATTAAATTATTACATTAATTGTTAAATGTATAATCATTTGAAAAAAAAATGTTTTTAGAACAAAGTAACAGAAATTGGATTTATAATTACTTTAAATACTTATCCGGATTTGTATCCTCAGGTCCACCACAGCAACAAACAGCATTGGTTCATGCAGCAGGAAAGCCTGAGGAGGAAGAAGATTAAAATCAGTTTGTAACTCTGGAACTGGAACCAATACAACCCTCACCAGAGATACATACAGATGAAACAACTCCTGCACCTTAGCCGACAACACCACAACCTACACCAGCAGATGTGTTAAATGCTGTTTCAGAATCACTGCAACGTATGGAAGGCACACAGGACACCTTCATGACCAGTCATCGGTCATCTTTGAGCCGTTTCATTAATTTATTGAAGCGCACAAACACCATCTGCAATTTGGGGTTTAATTGGCTGGTATCTGCTGTGGACCAGTAAAATGTTCTTATTGCTCAAAATACTAGTGCCCTGGAAACAGGTAATAATCTAAGGTGTGAGTTATATGCCCAATTGTTCCATCTGTCCACCCAAATGATTGCAAACATCAGCCAACCAACACAACCACCTACCTCATCATCGGCTGAAACTAGGCAAGCGAACACCCCGCTAAGCTCAGCTGGCAACACGCCGCCACGACCTGGCATTCAAACAAGGGGAGGAAGAGGCAGAGCCCATACTACCACTCACACTCAGCAATGAGAAAAAGCCAATAATGTGGTTGTCAACTTTCCTATAAAAGGAAAAATCTGAAATATAATATCTATTTGTGTGACATTTTTTGAATGTAAAAAACCAGTTTGGTTATGTTGACCTGGGTTTTGTAGACCGTAATACATTTTATTTTGCCATGTAAAACAGAGAAAACATGTTTTGTTTATTTTTAAAGCACAATAATTGACTAACACTTAGGTATTAAACTTCAATGTGAAACTATAATTTAACATCCTTCCACTAAGACTGTAGCATTGTAATTTCTAATATTGTTTCACACATGACACAAAATGAAATTACATGTAAATATATTTAGGATTAACTCAGCCCTTATCTGCCTTCCTTCCTGTAGAAAGCACATCTCCAGATGGTATAGGGCCACCTTGCTCAACTGCTATAATGTCTGGGGATTGTTGTTGTAGGGCCACATTATGCAGGAGACAACAAACAATATCAGAAACCTTTGCAGGATTTATAAAGCAACACACCACCAGATTTATCAAGGCACTTAAACCTGGTATTTAATATCCCAAAGGTACATTCTATCACTGCTCTAGTGGCTATGTGTGCCTCATTATAATTGTGTTGGCCAGGAGTATGTGGATTCGTTAGAGGAGTCATCAGCCAGGAGCAACAACCATATCCTGAGTCCCCTAAGATAAAAAAAAACAAAAAAAATATATTTTTTAAATAACATATTGCTTACAGGCACAGAAAATTAGAATATACACAAATATATTTACCCAGCAGCCATCCCTCAGGAATTTGACCATTTTCAAATTTGGTAAACAGGGATGACTGCCTCAGAATATAGGAATAATGACATGACCCAGGGTAGCCAGCAAAAACAATAAAAATTTTCATGTGTGCATCCGAGACCACCTGCACTTTGAGAAAATGGAAATGGCGCCTATTCACATATATATGTGCTCTGCGTTTAGGTGGTCTCAGCGGTATATGAGTGCAATATATAGCACCCAGGACATTAGGAAATCCTGAGACACTATAGAATGCTAGATTCAGGACTCGCCAATTTGACTCCTGGCTGGGGAACCAAATATATGTTTGTGTAATTTTCTTAAGTGCACTTAACACATGAGTCAAGTGACGTGAAAAGCTGGTCTGTAAAAGTTCCACCACTCTCCCAGTGACAGACTGGAAAGAACCAGTTGCCAGAAAGTGGAGGACACACATTAATTTATGCATCCCAGACAATGCATGTGAACGACCTGTTGGTGGTTTCAAATCCCTTCTCACCTGCTCATAAACTCTCAAGAGGTTTGCACGGGTAAGCCTAAACAGTGGCACAACTTCCTGGTCAGACAGGGAGACCAGGTTCAAGCACATGCAAAACACACATACTTGTCAGATTATGTGCTGCATGCGCTGAACCTGCTGTTCACTCTCCTCCTCCCTCTTTAGTGTGACTGCTATAATAGCTGCCACACCAGCATTAATAAGCACAGAAACATTTCCAAAAATCACTCCATCCATCCTCAAGAAGCACATAAACTCATCTGCTTGCTGTCTTTTATAGGTTACTGGTTACATGCTTAATTGGCCACAATTTCTGTAAAAGTGCCCCTACTACATGGCACTTCTGTAAACGGCGATTTCATGTCGATCATTCGCCGATTATGTCAATATGCACTTTGTGAATGCGGCGCTTTGTATCTCCGTCATTGTAAAAATCTCCACAGCAATGATCTTCATGGCGATTATTAAAAACTGAAAAGTGCTGTGATTATGGCCCTGATTCAGAGATTGAAAATAAGAACTTAAAGCTACACCTGGGCTAAACCATGTTGATTTCAGGGGAGTCAAATTTCATTTGTTGCAACAGTATTATAGTTAAAAGGTGATGTTTCCCAGCTCAAGTCTAATTAGCAGTTTAAAAGTGAAGCTGATCAGGTATCTGTGTGCAAAGAGTAAAAGCAAAGCATTCTCCCTGCATGCATAGAATAAAATTAACTTGACTCCCCCTGAAATCAACATGGTTTTGCCCAGGTGTAACTTTAAGTTCTTATTTTCAGCCTCTGAATCAGGCCCTATAACTTTAGTGAATAAGGCGATGCCTTAATTGCCACACAAGTCGCGCAATCATGGTGGATTATGGCCAAATCAGCTTTAGTAAATGGGCTGGTTTCCTTCTTGATGCTGATTGGGTGCAGTCCCCATCCCTCCTGTGGCCACGTGGCAGTTATTGTGTCCACATTGGATTGTTTGCCTGCTGTTACTGCTATCTTTTGATTCAGTGTGCCCTTGACCCTGTTTCCACCTCCTGTCTATTTCTACCATTGATCTGCTCTGTTTAAACTCTGGTGCCTTGCGGTTTTGTATGCCTGTCCGTATTTCCATTAGTGAGTTTCCGTCGGTCGTGTATAGTCTCCTGTGCTCTGGGCTGCATATACCTCTGTGCTTAACAATTTACTCTCCAGTTTGTTTAGCCATTTGTGTGTCACTATTGAATTTGGTAATTACTGTGCTTAACTATTTGCTCCCCAGTCTGTTATGTATTTTATGCCTTAATCAACACTCCAGTCTTGCTGGCAATTAATGTGCTTTCTGTTTACTCTCCAGTCAGTCTGGTATATTGTCTGCCTTCTAACATATCTTTTTATTTCTGTGCTTAACCATATACTTTCCCATCAGTCTGGTAAATGATGTCCCTACTTGCAGACAAGTCCTGCTGCTAAATTAATATGCTTTCATTTACTTTCCAGCCAGTCTGTTATATCGTCTGCACTCCAGTGTACAGTAATTACTGTACTTAACCATCTACTCACCAGTTTGTCTGGTAATCTATGTCTCTATCTGCAGTCCAGTCTTTTTATCTTTATCCACTCTCTTCTTTGTCTGGGACTGCTAGTCCACCACTTACTCCAGAGGCCTGCTGCTGTATGGTATTTATCTTTTACACTTGTACATTTCCAGTTTCTTTTGTCTACGCTCTGGCCTATTCCACCATCTAGAATCCCACTGGGGGCCTCGACCTGCTACTTTTCGCAGCCAAATCCATCACCACCATCAGGGGCTCTGGTGAACACTAGTTAGAACACTAGTTAGACTAGTGAATCATTCGCCATGGTGTATCATTTTCATAACATTCTGCAATAAGACAACCATTCAGACAAGTCAGGGCCATCCTTAATTTCAGACATCTGTTATGGAACTGCTCCCAGGGTGTGGAATCTAGCTGGGCCTGGTCTTCTCTGGAGCCTCTAGTTGTGAGGATAGATTTGTGCGGCAGGTTAACCAGCAGGTCAGGATCCCTAGAAGACAGCCCCAGGCGAAACAAAGCACTAGTAACCAGATGGCGAGGGTGAATAAACCAAAAGTATTTATTAGTACAAACAACAGAACACAGCTAAAAGTAGAATGTGAACTGGGAGCAAAAATAACAAAACCAAACACAACACAAAACCTTACCGGCTATAAACACTAAGAAGTATAAACAGAAATCAGAGGGAAAACTAAGCACAAGGTAGTTGTAATCCAAAACACTAGAAGCTGTAGCACAAGGGTAACTAGATACAATGGGCCTGATCCAGAGGTACGCCGATGCGCTGTGCTTACTAAAGCACAGCGTATCGGCGTTCACTTACCTTGATACTCCCTGTGCGGGCGTATGGCCCCTTCCTTACGCCGGCTGAAGGCTACCCTAACTTCAGCCAGCGTAAGGTAGGGGCAATACGCTCGCACAGGAGCGTTTGGCCGCCTAGTCCGCCCTCCCACCCTCATTAAAATGCCTCTTCCCGCCCACCTACACTAACCTGAATGTAAGGACGCTGGGGGACGTCCCCTCCAGCGTGCCTACGGCGCTGCTACGGACGCCCGATCCAGGATCGGGCGTTGTCGTAGCAACGCCGGGCAACATCTGCCCGGCGCATGCACAGATCGGCTGAAAAGCCGATCTTACACTTACGCCCGCCATTCTAGCGACGGCGGGCATACCTCTGGATCAGGCCCAATGATACAAATATACTGAAGCTGGTGCACAAGGGTAGCTAGATGCAAACATACAAATTAACATGAATAAATACCAGAATACAAGGAGTTACCAACAAACAGAACAAGGGGAGCTGAATCACAAGTGAGCAAGGCAGGAATGAAAAAGGGGCTAGCAAGGCAAAATGACCAGCACCTGAGTTAGTTAGGAGCGACCTTATATCCTAGATGTTCAGGTACTGTTAATTAAACAAGGAGGCCAAGTCCAAACAGCAGCCCCTAGGGGCAGGTAGGAGAATGTCCATGCTGTGCAATGAGTCCCACAACAGCCCTTAGGGGCAGGTCAAGAAAGTGTCCAGCATGTAACAGTATTCAGAAGGCGGATTCCAGATGCCTTCAGGAACAATAAATGATATCCAACAGTCTATTTCTTTTTATTAGTTGTATTTTTCCCCTTCCTTTTAGTAGACAGATCAGGAGGCAAGATCTGTGAGGATGCTTGGGCCCGGAACTCATTTTCAATTATAGTGCCCACACAAATCGTGGTGATGTTCCTTGGGCAGGCTAGAGTTACTGGTGAATCTTGGCAAGGGATGCTCAATGGTGGTGTATACCTCCTAGCGACTGCATTAAAGAAGGCATGAGCATCCCACAGGATAGGGTCCCAGGCCTTTACAAGGGAGTTAGCCCACTCCTCTGCTCCCCTCAGAAATGCCTGATCATGTCTCTCACAATCATATATGAGGAGAACACAGATTCAGTCTGAAGTGTTTTTAGAACCAATTCTCCCAGGGCAACAATCTGTTTTAAGTCCCCATCAAAGAACAAGTCCTCTGTTTCTTCATATCGGACTTCAGCCTCTGGCGTAAGCAGCTGGGAAGATGGTACAGACTCAGGGAGCTGGGTAGATGGTGTAGCCTCAGTTGGGGCAGCAGGACTGGAGTCCCCCTCTGGGGCGACTGGGCTGGAGTCCCCCTCTGGGGTGGCAGGGCTGGAGTTCCGCTCTGGGACAACAGGGCTGGAATTTTTAATTTTTGTTTGTAAATTGCAAACAAAAATTATTAAACTTAGCAATCACTCATATTTCACTTCACAGAAGGTATATTTCAAAATACATTTAATAGAAATAGGGACAACTTTCACAGAAAGCAGAAAAATTCAGGCAATATAAATCAATTCATGTATATGAGCAGATTGCTAATCTTTATTCTTCAAACAACTTAACACCACCCACCACCCTGGAGGTAGAAAGGAAATGAGCAAGACTTTAAGCTGTACATAAACCACATCACAAAAAAAAATTAACTTTTCAAACACAAAAATCTACGGGGGGTGAGAAAATAGATCAGCCAATAGTAGATAAAGAGACCTTGGATTTCAGAACCTCCCTAGGGAGGTTTCAGATTACACCAGAGCCTAGCCCACCTGATTGCATCCATCCTGGCCTTCTCCATCAACCTATTCTTACCCACCTCGTGCAAGATGTCACCCACCACCACTTCGACAGGGAGGATTTTCTGCCTGATGGATACCTGACACTGTGCATTCCATGTGAAATATCTAATAACTACGCTAACTATGAATAACGTTACTAAATCAAAATTCCACCACCTCTTATGTGCCCCATAAACTCAGTGTAACTCAGACTCGAAAGGCTCGGAAGACTCAAGGCACGCAAAACTCTGCGATAAACTTCTATGTTAAACGGACACTGAAGCAAAAAGTGGTCCATTGTCTTCATCTCCACAGGACATTCCTCACGTGGGCAACCATGATCATTGGCATTCCTATTCTTCAAGTTCCCTCTAACATAGAACTGAAAATAGAGCCAGCAATGTCCCTATACTTCAAAGGTATCCTCTCATCAGTGAAAAGAAGAGCAATAGACTCTGAGCAGACATCGCCCGGCAATTCCTCAGTGACAGGGGCTCCCAAAAGTGGGACCGCAAAATTCTCCTCTCCATCTCCCTCCTAGAGGAGTTTTTGACCTCGCCTATCTCCAGTTGCCCTCTCCTTGGGCCTGATCGAGACCTACGACCGCAATCGCCCGCGAGCGTAGCGAACGTTCGCCCGGGCGTAAAAACTTTCACGCCCATAACACTCCCATTGATTGTACCTGCTTACGCCGGCTGAACCCTACCCTAAGATTTTCCAGCGTACGTGCGAATTTTCGTACCCATACGCTGGTCGTACTGGGCTTAGCACGCCCATACTGTACAATTTAAATGGCTATCCCTAAGATTTTCCAGCGTACGTGCAAATTTTCGTACCGATACGCTGGTCGTACTGGGCTTAGCACGCCCATACTGTACAATTTAAATGGCTATCCCCTGCCTCTGTGTAGTAACTTGAGCGTCCAGCCTATCGTCGTAAAAAACGCACGCCCCTTGAGCGAAAAATACGCTGAAAATTCGCTCGCTGTACGCTCATGTCCTTCGGTCGACCGGAAGTTGTCATACTGCACATGCGTAGTGCGTTTTTTTTCAAGAATTTTCGCTTACGATGGGCGTACGATCGCTTGCGGTCGTAGCTCTGGATCAGGCCCCTTGTCACCTTCAAGCACAAGAGCACGGAGGTCAGAAGGTAAACATGTGGAACTCGGAAGCTCTTCACTGTCCCTCCACTCATCCGGTCCTTGAGGAAGGGGCACACCACCAGAAATGTTGTTAAATAGAAGGTCACTGGGTTCACCATACCCAGGCCTCCTTCCTTCCTAGATCTGTAGTTTACAACTCTCTTTATTAGGTTCAGTCTATTCCCCCAGAGCATCTGAAAGAAGACTACATAAACCTTGGCCCACAAAGTTTCTGGCAAGAAACATAGCTATACACATAGCTGACATACAAAAATACGGGAAGCAGGTAAGTTTTGATAAGGTCAACCCTTTCCCAAAGAGACAGCCGCCATCTCTTCCAACACTGTAATTTAGCGGAAGCTTCCCCCTCTGGGGCAGTAGGGCTGGAGTCTCCCTCTGGGACTGCAGGGCTGGAGTCCCCCCCTTTGGGGCGGCTTGGCTGGAGTCCCCCTCTGGGGCAGCCCTCTGGTTGGTGGCCGGACAGGTGGCACTCTGGTTGGTGGCCGGACAGGCGGCACTCTGTTTGGCGGCCGGACAGGCAGCACTCTGGTTGGCGGCTTCTTAATAGATGTGTGGAAAGAAACTCACAGTGTCATCATATAAATAGGGACAGTGACCAGCTGGAAAACGTGAGTAGAAGAGAGTAGTAAAGTGGCACTCAGGAGACTTGTAGCTAGTTCAAAGAATTTAATCCATAGTGGCACACGTGATCAACGTTTCAGTGGCGTTACGCCACTTTCCTCAGGATGTCCAAACACAATGTGTACAGTAAACATACAGGTATAAATAATAAAGAAAAGACTCACCACCGAGGCTGCCAGTTATTAGTGACTGATTGAATAATTCAGTTAATGGTTTTGCCAGCACCCCTCTAAGCTCTTCTAGTATTCTCGGATGTATCCCATCTGGTCCCATTGATTTATCCCCTTTCAATTTTGAAAGTTCCTTTAATACCTGTTCCTCGGTAAAAGTAGTAGTAATTGCCCCCACTGTATTAATAGTCTTCCCATTCAAAAGTGGAACCTTCCCCTCTCTTTCTTTTGTGAATATTGAACAGAAATACT
>WWET01000514.1:539129-556051 GCA_011038615.1 Limnodynastes dumerilii
AGTTATAAATTCAACAAGTGGAGATGGCACTAATGAGCAACGGTATGACAGAGGATGCGTGTCTTTGATAATGCAGAATCCACTGGTAGTAGACAAGTGCGCCACACTGACTTTAACAGGAAGAAGTCTGATAGATGTTTATATTGCTCTTTTTCAATCAAGCAGACACTCTCCTCACAGTAATATCAAAAGAACAGACAGTTCAAGTAGTGATAATACAGAGTCCAGTGAGGTAGGTAGAGGAGAAATGACACTATTTGTGCTGTATGCCAGTACAGGTATGCTCCTGTGCTAAGATAATGCAGAGTCCACTGAGGATAGTGTATGACTTACTTGAGGGTGCAGATAGAAAGTGGTCAGAGAGTGGTCACCCCTCCAATGATAATGCAGAATCCACTGTTGCTTGGGGTATGGAGACCCCCTGGAATACCACAGCACCAGTTAATGGTCAGCAGAGCCCTTCTAGCTGCAGCTCAATCTCAGAGAGGAGGAAAGCCCAGGAGAGTCACAGTGGAGGAACCTAAGATGGCGCCTAGGAGGAGGGGAAGGTTTTCGCGCCAAAAATATGGCGCCGTCCCAGCACACAGATGGAGAGGAGCAGGAGGTTCACTGCACACCAGCAGCCCAGCAGGACTCAGAGAGGAGGGGAGCCAACAGCACACCACCCAAGAACGAAGACCCAGGCTTCCAGACACAGGCCACGGCAGCATGCACCACGCTAGAAGCCCGCAGAGTCACCAAAGATGACGTCGCAGAGGAGGACAGGATGTACGCACCAGAGAGGTCCTGCAATGTGAGGCCGCGCCACGGAATGCGGAGGGCAGTGGCGCGCTCACCACTCGCCAGAGACCAGAAGAAGGCGGGAGAGGAGCAGACCGCACGGAAGCGAGGAGTCCAGACCGCAGACACAGGCCACCGCAGAGCCCAGCATCCGGAGGAGAAGGAGCCTGCAGCGGCGCACGGTAAAGCCAGGGGAATCCAGAAAGCAGCACAGACACCGGAGCCCAAACGGAACCCAGAGGTGAGTTTTTGGGCAGCCAGGGAGCCAGGAACCTAGCAACAGGATAAATGCAGGATATTACATGCGGGAGCTAAGGCACGATGCTGACTACTCCATTCTCCTCCAGGCCACGCCCCCAAGCTCCTTACCTTTAATGTCGTCCTCTTCTCCTTGACGTCGGGGGCAGGACCTCTTCAGACTTAGAGTCCTGCTTCTGGCTATGTGCAGGAATGGTGTGCCGAGGGTGAAGGTCGCTGGGGGCGGGCAGTGGAGTTTGCAAAGCACTGCTGCCTCCTCGTGCACTGAAACAGGGCAGAGAACAGCTTACTTTCAGCAGCCAATCAGTGAAGTTAAGGATTTAACCGTTAACTTACTTCACTGTTTAGCTGCTGATAGAAAGCTGTGGTCTTCCCTGTTTCCCTTCAGTGCACCGAGGAGGCAGCAGTGCTTTGCAGACTCCGCTGCTCCTGCTCTGTGTGTGGTGATGCGGCAGTGAAGTGAGGATCAGCACCGCCGGCAGCCCATCGGCCCAGACTCCATCGGCCCTTCTGGCATTTGCCAGATTTGCCCGATGGCCAGTCCGGCCCTGCTTGCCATTATTGCGATTAATTCAGGGATTTTATTTCCCAAGCTCATACTTCTTATAAAAGGAAAAGATTCACCTTAATTTCTCTTATTACTATATCTTATATATTGTTCTTTGGAATATAAGATAAGCTATCAAAAATCTAACCTATAATTCTTTTAAATGTATTTATTGATCTCTATTTATATATTGTATATTACCATCAATTATTTATACCTATTTTTAGCAATTTATCCGCTGGTGCTAATTATTTAAAATAAATATAAAGAACAATTATATTCAATTTTTTAAAAAATGTTTGATAATTGATAGGAGCTAACTGCCAGTTCTTCTGAATTGTTTCTTTAGAGAAAGGTGTTACAGAATACAAAATTTTCTTGCACAAAATGCAAAAAAGAATAACTGTTAGGCCATTCCATATAACAAATAAAAATATGTCACTAGCAAAAGGTTCTTATTATGTCTCTATCTTGAAAGCCAAAGACTCATAGTTCAAGTAAGCCCAAGGCAAGATGAACTGGTGCACAATCGTTCATCTATCTGAAAAAATAAAATCATCATTCTTTAGTGATACTATAGAATTTCCTCTTATTTTCAGCACAGTGTCTCTAGCTATTATCTTGTTTTCTGCTCTGTAAAGCAAAATAAAAAAAAATATAAAATAATAATAAAACCCTAAAGTCACCTAAACTATTTTAAAATGAAATCCAGACTTAATAACGGCAGATAATTTACACATGTGTCATGTTTAAACATGGCTGTGGGAAAGTACTGTGCATGTGTGCGGCAGATTTTACTCATCATAACTCTGATCGTACGTAACTAGTATGTAGCTCTGTATGATAGGGTGTGACATCCCTACGCAAACTGAATATACGCATTGTGGGCAGAGGGAGGCATTTAAATTGTACAGTATGGGCACTCACATATGACAAGGCATTACGAACGCACAGAGATAAGCAGGGAAAAGTTAAGGTAGATTTCTAAACACATAAGTCAGCTAAGTTATGTAAGTGCGAGGGGAGTGCCAGGGGGAGTGCATTAACCTTAGTAGTGTGTAACTTAGGTACACTTACGTATGTAAAATGACATTATGTCCGGATCAGGCACAATGTCTACATATGGCTGGATCCAGAACCAGTTGCAAAATCCATACATTTGAAGCCCTTCTGTCATATATACTGCATTGAGGAGATCCTCTCCTTGCAGAAGACAGTTACAAGAACTGCACCCTGCCTTAAGTATTCTGTATGGAAACCTTTCTCTACAGTATACAGGGTTGTACATAATGGTTTAGCCAAGCCCTTATTGTACAATTTAAATGCACTGAATGCAAGCACAGTACAAATTGATAGGCAATTTACACACCTAGGGCCAGATATACTAAGCTGCGGGTTTGAAAAAGTGATATTGCCCATAGCAACCAATCAGATTCTAGCTGACATTCTCTAATATGTAATTGGAAAGTAAAAGCTAGAATCTGATTGGTTGCTATTGGGAACATCTCCACTTTTGCAAACCCGCAGCTTAGTAAATCTGGCCATTAGGGTATGTATGTCGCCTGTCTTAATTAATTCTGGATCCGATTCATAATCTGTAGGTCCTTGAGAATTTAATGTAACAAATAATATAACATATAACATATATAACATATAACAAATGTTTAGTAATAATATTTTGGTTAAGTACCTTTGAATAATAATAATAATAATAATAATAATAATAATAATAATCAGTTGGTGGGGGGTTTGGACTCTTGCCACTCTCCACCTCTATCTGGTGCTTGCACAAGCAGCTGTTAGATGCATTCAGCTTAAGACAGTGCTCAACACAAAGTTTATGGGCCAGATTTACTAAGTCATTTATGGGCCCCTATTATGGGGCTCTTGTAAAAGGATATAAATAGGGACCCCTAAATGACTGGACCCATTAGCAGGAGGGACACCGAAGAGAGAGGAAGAAGTTGCGCTGCAAAGCAAAATGAGGATGAGGAACCAGAGTTCTGAAACTCTAACAAAAAAGATGACAACTCAACATTGAGTATTCTCTAAATTATAGTGAATTCTTGAATTCTATTAATGTATTTATGCAAAAATGATTACTGTAAAAAATAATACAATGTACATTGTATAAAATATTTTATGCAAGGAGACCATTTACTATTATAATGTATGCATGTAAAACACTTTATTATGTTTATTAATTATTGGGGGACAGTCATTGAAATTATTAAACAGAGGTCACTTTATTAGTATGTTAGTGTATTTGGAACATTTTATTATTAAATGTAGGCACCGAGGACACATTATTTAGCCCATAGAGGATCGGGGAACATTGTGATTGCGGCGGCATGCACTTAACCCTTTGTATGCTGCCGCTGAAGGTACTATAAGGCACATCATGCCCTGCTAAACATGGGCATGCTGTGCCTTCTAGTACTTTATGCCACAGCATGATAAGGGTTAATAGCATGCCGCTCAATGTAGTTTTAAATAACTAAGATGTTTTATATTTTAAATAAGGGAAGCAGAGGGTTAATAAAATTTAACATGAGGCAGATTAAACGCCCGGTGTGGGTGGACTTAAGGGTTATCACTTACCTTAATCCTAATTGGTCCCCAGGGATGGGGGGAGGTCTTTGGAGTCTTCATAAGGGGTCTCCGGCTGTGGGTGGCTGCTTTTCATCTTTGAATTGCGTGGTGACCTGCGTTAAAGATAAGTGGCATTAATTTCTTTTCTTTCTCTCCTCTCTTATCCTTATTCTCCAGCTCTTTCTCTATAATCCTCTTTAGCCCCTTCTTTCTTTGCCTTTCTTTATATTTCTTTCCTCTCATTCCCCCTCCATTCCCCTTTTTCAGCCCACCTCCTAGACCCTTCTCAGTCCTCTCCTCCCCCCTTTTATTCATCCTCCATCTCCCATATCTAAAAAAAAATGCGGCCTCAGCGCTCAGCCAGACAGCCGGCCGGCTTGCGTTCCAGACACCCCCCAGCCTGGGGTCAGTGCTGGATATCGCAGTCGCGGGCGGGGGAGGAGAGGCAGAGCGGTCAGCGGTGGTGCAGCGGGCTGCCGGGCACAGGCTCAAGATGGGGCCCGGCGGTCTCCATCCCCGCGTCCCACGAGGCAGCAGCAGGCCTCTGGACTGCGGGGGCATGCTGGGCGTGCGCGCGCTCGGCAGGCTGACGGTTTATTACTATGTTGTTAGGTAATGTGTTGATCAAGGATACTTGCTTTCTTGGCCCCATCAAAATTTCAAAGTTACGGTTAAGTTCCGCTTAGGAACATTAGTAGTGATTAATCCCCAATTTAAATTAATTAAACAATAAAATTTCAAATTCCCAAATACGGTGTCTGTGTATTTACTCATGGTATTAAATAAGAATGCTTGGGGTTAGAGGTAACAGGGCAGCACACATCACACATGGGCAGTTTATAAAATATTAGCTTTTTTTTAACACATTTACAAGTGTCTTATTTTTTTCTAAGTGGGTGTCTATTTGAACAAAATCAACACCCAAACCCACACCCACCTCTTTTTGTTAATCTAAGTTTTGGGGCGACTTTGCAGAGATTTTACAAATCGCTGTATAGTAAATACAGCGATTTGTATGTTCTGCATTTTCTAAATCGATTGTAACGGCAATTTAGAAGTTTAGAAAAGGCAGAATTTTTGGTGATTTTCAGGTAACATCACTTAAATCAGTAAATACAGCAATTTTATAGTCACTGGAAAATCATCAAATAAACAGCAATTTTTACAAATCGCTGCTTATTAAATCCGGCCCTATGATTGTCAGGAGTTTAACTCTCAATTTTTAAAATCAGTTTTCATAGTTTACATTTTCCTTTGCCTTCATTTTAACATGGTGGTGTACATTTCCAGCTGTGTTCTCTGTACTCAGGTCCTCACTGTTTAGAATAAGGACAGACTTAGCAAAAGAGGCTTGAGAGTGACAGGTGGCTTATAATATATTTAAAAATGTGTGCAACTTATAATTCTGCAAATTATTTTACAGATAGAATGGCAGGTAAACTACAAAGTAAGAGGCAATGTGCTTGGGAATTTTTTCCTTTTTTCTGTTTAGAGTACCCTCGCCTTGCAATCACCTCTTGGTCTTATAAATTGATTGAGCAAAGTTACTATTACTTTGTGTTGGTGTAAAATAAAATGCTGTGAATAGACTACTGACAATACATGCACAAGATATTTCCATGACAGAAAATTCCATATGTAGTAAAGATAGTTCTTAGCATCCAGTAATAGTAAAAAGTTGCTTTAGACTCTGTAAAGGTAAACAATCAGGATAAAAGTACATGATGTGAGCAGCTATTTGACTCCATGATAGACTCCAATAGATTTTGCTCAGTGCTGTTGGATACAAATATACAGCATTATACTGTACACACTGTAAAAAACAGTTGTTAGTTTATTTTTTTGAATTATACATAGGTTCTCATAAGTGGCGTTGTTGTGTAACAAAAAAAAATACTCTCAGACATGGAAAATCAATGTTGAATAACGAGTATAATAACCTATTCCAATTGATAAGGGAATATAGAGAGGACAGAGAAACAGCAGTATAGACATAAATAAATAATTGAAATGCTCTGGATATTAAACATTAAATTATAAAAAAAATGATAGACGTTAAATGTCTCATTTGGACAGTAGAGAGAACTTTAGTTGCTGATCCCTGTCTGGCACTTCATGCTTTACAATCCAAAAAAGGGTTTCTTCTTAATCCCTATGATCCTGAGCGGTAGTGGTCTAATATCTGTCAAGCAAATAAATATGTTAGAACAAAGACACCGACCAGTAAAATAAATACAAGGCTGGTGGCTTAACAAAGGAGCCATGTCAATACAGGTTTTGCACTGCTGCTTAGGGAATACATGTGATGGGATACCAAGATTTAAAGGTCTTCAATTGTGACAGAAGCTAAATGTACTCTAATCCACAAACTTAACTGAGTCATGACTCTAGACACTTCATAGATCCCTAAAGGACATACAGACACAAAATTGATTGATATAAAGGCTATATATGGGAGGTGTCCAAATAAGGGGAGTAGAATAAAAAAATGTTGATTACTACAGCAATTTTTATATTCAGTATTCACAAGATTATGAGTGTGAAATAGTCTCACATATTGTACAACGGTAAGTGCCTTGCTCTGGTAAATACAGATGTTCTGGGTATAGTTGTATGGTTTTCTGTGTTGGTGTTTATGGGTCTGGATCAGGCTCAATGTGTGAAATCGATTTATGTTCTTAAATCTATATGGGAGGGTTGATGAACCAAATTTAAACTTGTTTCCAAAGTAATGTACAATAAGCAGGTCAGATATAATAGTCTTAATAATAGTCTTAATTGAGCCTACCATGTGTTTTGAAGGTCATTTTGTTTTGTAATTCATATATATGTAATCATTTTCATAATTCATTTCCATAAAACCATGTACGTAATTAATTTATGTAATCTTGCACGACTGTAAAATATGAAAAAATATAAAAAATAAATATAAATAAAGATTCTGTATTCTAAATAACTTGAAGGGAAGGGTAACTGTACACTGAGGGAGTGCTAGTGAACTAGTGAATGTAAACTAGTAAAACTTTCTAGACAAAAAATGCTTTATCTTTGACCAGCAACAAAATAATTTATTTATTGCATGACATGTGCTGCCCAGTGTCTCTGATTATATGTAATCCACAATAAGACCAGTCAGAGGGCATCTTTCTTTGCCTGACACTCAGACTGCAGCTCTATGGAGTGTGTGGCCCCAAGATGCTCGGGAGGCAATAGAGATGAAGCCTCCACTCCATCACTCTCTTTGTTGAAATGCTAAATAAATATAAAAAAAATGTGGCTGCGCTGCTATTAAGAGACGTTGGCAGAGGAGTGCCCCAAGAGAAAATGAATTGAAAAAGCCAGGAAACATACAAGTAAAAGGTGTAGTAATGACTGGGACATAAAATGGGGGCTGCAATAATGGACTTAAACTTATAGGGGGGCTGCAATTATGTCTGGCAACAAATAAGGGGTTGCAATGATGGCTGGGACATATATTGGGGGCTGCAATAATGACTAGAAAAACATAAGGGGGCTGCAATGATGGCTGGAACATACAAAAGGGGGCTCCAATAATGGCTTTAAACATTATTATTATTATTATTATTATTATTATTATTATTATTATTTTTATTATTAACATTTATTTATTAGGCACCACACGGAATATGCGGCACAGTACAAAGGCAATAGTTACATATACCACACCATTAACAGATAGGGTACAAATGGGAGGGGCTTCAATGATGACTGGCAACATATAAGGGCCTGCAATGGTGGCTGAGATATACAATGGGGGCTGCAATAAAGTCTAGAAACATATAAGAGGGGCTGCAATGATGGCTGGCAACATACAAGGGGCTGCAATGATGACTGGTGAATACAGTGGGGCTGCAATGATGGCTGGGGCATACAGGAGGAAATACAATGATGGCTGGGACATACAGTGGGGCTGCAATGATGGCTGAGACATACAGGAGGAAATACAATGATGGCTGAGACATACAGTGGGGCTGCAATGATGACTAAGAAATAAAAGGGGACTGCAGTTATGGCTTTATAGACACTTTAATCTTTAACCACTTTAAGCTATGTAAAATGTAAATACATTTAGGCTGTGCATATTTTAATGTAATTTAAAGGTGTAATTTTTATTTTGCTACTTTATATTATTATTGTTACGATCAACCCCATTTATGACCTATCTCCTCCACTAGAGATCTTGCATGCGCCCTCTTTCAGCTTCATCGCAGTTTTGGATTCCACCTGAGGGGCTGCTGTTCTGGCCTGTGTCTGAATAAGGTGATTGCAGCTTGTTACCTTGGATCTCACTCACCTGTTCATTTAGCATTTACACCAGCTACTCACACACCCATGTGCTGGTTTATTGAAGTTATTTGCTGGTTGTCACCTGTCCTGTCTGTGTTACAGCTTTCTTGTCTCTGTGCAATCTCCATGTTTATCCTTTTGTCTCCAGTGGTTCCCGGTCTCAGCTATTCTTCATGTCTTGTGTTGTCATCAGGGTCGGATTGGGAAAATAAAGTGGCCATCGAAAAAATCTGGAAGAGGCCTCCTGTGGGTGGGACCAAGTAAACTCTAGAGGGGCTAACCAGAAAATAGGCGGGGCAAGCATAATTATATTAGTCCCTTAGTCCCTGCCCTAAACTATGAATTGTTAAACATCCAACGGGCAGCACCCAGAGAATTTGTAGGTAAACTGTTAAATAGGTCTTGTAGTGGAGGTACCGAGTGTGTGGTATACCAGTGAGTGTGAGTGAGACCACCTTTACTGGAGCAATGTATGAGTTTATCCTTATACTGTTTGTCTTTTCATCTACAAATGGAGTGTTTCTATATAGTATAGGACTGTCGATGGTTTATGAGTGTATATGTTTTATGGTATTAGGATTTAATTTAATAAAGAGATATTATCATATTGTAATAACTGGGGCAACTTTGATTATTTCATTTGTGCATTTTATATTTGGTGTCTTATATAGCGTTTACTGTTTTTTTCCATAGTAGATCCCCTCACACACAGTGCACCCCACATACATAAACACACACACAGTGCATCCTATATAGATATACACACTCACAGTGCATCCATATACATATATCCACACACACAGTGCACTCCACACACACACACACACACACACACACACACACTGCACTCCATATACATATACACACAGTGCACTCCATACACACACACACACACACACACACAGTGTGATGCAAAATGTATTAATTATATACATAAATTAAACTATGAACCTACCTAACACTGGATTTTGGACTCGCTCCCTTCTGCTGTTGCATCTGGTCTGCAATCCTGGGACAGCACAATTCCCCTGCATTATAAATTACAGTAAAGAAACACAGACCATGACTGACACTGACACACAAACTCCCACAAATACACAACTGCCACGCACACAACTACACATAACTACTGTCACATACACACAAATACACATAACTATTGTCACATACACAAATACATATCCACAAAATACATTAATATTCTCTTGATTCTCCTATCCCTGTATCCCTTCTCTATCCCAGCACCCTCTCTCTGCATTCCCTCTAATCTCCCCCATCCCTCTTCCCAGTCACTGCCCTGTCCCTATATCCCTTCTCTATTCCAGCCCCTTCTCTCAGCATAGTATAGCTGCTCATAGGTGGATCATAGACATCAATCAGTAACAATCCTGAATCCTGTTATTGCACGCCACAACTCCTGCAGTTTAATACCGGCTGCCACTACTATTTCCATAAAGGCAGCCATCATTTCCAAATTAATTTAAAAAAAAGGATAAATTGAATAAAAAAATAAAAAAAAACAGCAACAGTGCAGTCCCGTAAAGGGCAGTCCCCCTCCCCCAGCGGCTCTGCATAGACACACGCACTACACTCCAGATAAATACACATAGTGCATCCCATATACATACACGCACACACACACGCACACACACACACACACACACACAAAATGCACTACATACACACACACACACAAAGCACTCCATACACACACATACACTCATATGCACAATACACTTCATACATACACATATACACAGTGAAACCCAGATACACATACATACACACACACGCACACACACACACAACACAGCACTCCATAATACACTTACATGCACAGTACACTCTATATATATATATATACATACACAAACACATTGCAACCCAGAAGGCTACACTAACTTCAGCCGGCGTAAAAGAGTGTGTAATTACGCCGGCCACAGGAGCGTAAATTGCAAAACCCGCCCTCATTACCCTACCTCCGGCTGCCTTCCTTCCCTAACTGCTGCATAGTTATGGTGAGGAATGCACCCTTTAACCGTATCTACGCAACAGTTATCAATGCCCAATCCTGACTAATGGGTTTCTCTTGTTACGCCAGGCAACATCTGCCCGGCGCATGCGCAGATCGGCAAATCTGCCGTAACTACGGTGGCGGGCAGAGGTCTGGATCAGGTCCATACACACAAACACAGGGCAACCCAGATATACATACACACACACACACATACACGCACACACACACACACACACACACACACAAAGCACTGCATAATACACTCACATGCACAGTACACTCCATATATACACATACACACAAACACACACACAGTGCAACCCAGATACATACACATACACACACAAAGCACTGCATGAACACATACACTCACATGCACAACACACGGTTCTATGAGGGCCTCAAAGAAGCTCAAATAAAATTGTCCAAATAACTCCCACATTGCTCCCCTCCACAGGGAGTATAAATGGAATGATGTGGTGTAAAAGATAAGAGATAAAATAAATAATTTATTAATACAAATATATATCTTATAATCGCACTGAAACAATTTCTTCCATAATATGTTGATGAAATCAATAAGTAAAAGCAATCTGTACCCCAGTCCATTGGAGACCCTAAGGAGCAGGAAGTGAGATGATGAAGGTGAATCCCGGGAAACACCTGCCAGCAAGCTGCCATCTTTTTAGGTCAATCTCCTATTGCTGCTACTGTCATCGCGTTTCAGACTAGAACCGCCCTTTCTCAAGACATGTTTGAGTTTCTCAAGCATTTACTTTCTCATTCCAGTACTATGGTATATCAGTACAGTTTTGCCATAATCTCATAACTGGCTTTTTGGAATATTAAAGTCATGTGGCAGGAATTAAATTATAGCAGTGTACTTTCTCAATGGGCCTGATCCAGCGCTACGAAAATTCGCACGACGGGCGAATGCGAACGTACGCTCGGGCGTATCAACCTACACGCCCCTAGCACTCCCATAGTAAAGTCCCTGCTTACGGCGGCTATACCCTACACTGGGTACGACCGTCGGCCGTACGAAAATTCGCAGAGAATACGCTGAGAAAATACGCTTAGCACGCCCATACTGTACAATTTAAATGGCTATCCCCGCCTCCCTGTAGTAAAACGGGCGCCCAGCCGACCATCGTAAAAAAAATACGCCCAGCGAGCGAAAAATACGCTAACGATACGCCCGCTATTCGCTCATGACGCTCGGGCGACCGGAAGCTGTCATACTGGGCATGCGCATTGCGAATTTTTAGCCGAAAATTCGCATACGCTCGTCGTACGCTCGCTTGCGAGCGTTGCTCTGGATCAGGCCCAATGAGAGCATTTTGTTGTAATGAATATTTCCCAACTCAAACATTCTAATTTCTTAGAGCTGAAAATCACTGTGCACTTTAAGTTAATTTCATTAGATTTGATGTATGTTTATAAATCTTGTAATGCCTTGGAGTTTTCCTTCCAGATACATATAATATTGTGAATATACCTGTGCTGCACAAAGGGGATGTTCTAGCATACAGTATGTGAAGGTTCCCACACTGCTACAGACACCATGGAATGAATGTGGTTTTCCTGTATGATGGTCTCTTTTACAAAAGACCATCAAACAGTAGCTGAATGTAGACTGCAGGCTATTGCTGGGTTTGCTGGCAGTCTCCATTGTAGAAAGCGGCAGTGATACAACTCCTGGGGCTAGATTTACTCAGCACCAATTTTGTAAAATCGCCATTAAATTGACAAAAATGGGTATATTGAAAAATCACCAATTACAAAGTTGCCAAGGCAGTTTTAACTAGCCAAAACATTTAAATCATTGTATTTACTAAGCAACATTTTTGTTAATCACTGGAAAACCACCCAAAATTTGTCAGAAACAAGAGGTGACTGTCAGAGGTGATTTTCATCAAATCACAGCCAATTGGTCTACAATTAAGAAATATGGGCCAGATCCAGAACAACGCTTGTGAGCGAATTTACGCATGGTGGAGATGTAAAATCGACTTTTGGTAAGTACTGCGCATGCGCACTATAGAAAATATGCTCAGTAACGTAGCGTAATTGTGAACGTATGGGCCATTCACGTATGTGTCACATAAATACGTACATGTAGGCGTGCCAATTTTACGAGAGTACAAAATACGTCTAAAATACGTTATGTTGGCGGGGGGTTTGTATTTAAAGTGTACAGTATGGGCGTGCTTAGCTGCGTAAATATGTGTTGCCCATACGTACGTGTACGGATCACTGCGGTTACGTTGGCAAAAGTTAAGGTAGGGTTTGAAAAGAGTATCTTGACAAAATACGTACATTCAAGGGATGTGCCTAGGGGAGTGTATAGAAGGTACGCACACGAAAATACGCTACGCGAGTAAACGTACGGCAAACGTAGTTCTGGATCTACCCCTTTGTCTATATTAATGCACCTCCTAAGTGATAGCAGCTGATGTTCAATGTTAGGCAGCTACATGCATACTGTATATTCTCTGGCTGCTCTCTTCTACATAAGGCACAGGCAAAGTCATGAGGAGATAGAGAATGTGGACCATCAACAGACACATGTTCCTCGTAGGCAACACATACCACGGCATGTGCATTAATTTGCCATGCGTTTGGAGCTGACCTCCCTATCTGATCAGAAGGTGGTGCAAATGTTTATGCTGAACCACACTAACCTCCTGATAGTTTATGATCAGATGAGGTACAATTTGAAACCAGACACATCACGGTCCCATGCAGTGTCTGGACTGCACAAATTATTGTGTGCCATACACTTTATGGCCGCAGGCTCTTTCAGTCTGTGACCAGAAGAGTGGTTGGCATTTCACAGGTGATCTTTTCTCGTCACTTTTCTGATGTGTTAAGTCTTCTTAAAAAGCTGTTGCAAACATATATCAGCTTCCCCAGACAGGAGTCAAAGTCGCTTGATCTAAAGACTTCTATACACTATCAGGATTCCCTAATGTCTTGGGAGATATAGATTGCACTCATATACCGGTGAGATTACCTAACACCAGGGCACATTTGTACACTAATCACCACTATTATCACTCCCTTAATGTGCAGATAGTCTTTAATGCTGAGCTAAAAATCTCGAGTGTATTGGCAGGTTATCCAGGGTCATCTCATGATGCCTATATTCTCGGGCAGTCATCCTTTTATTCCAAGTTTGAAAACAGAGAAATGCCAGAGGGATGGCTTTTAGGTATGTGTAATGTTTCCCTTTAAAACCCTGTGTATAGTCTCAGCATCCTCACATGTGTTAATGACATAGGAAAAGAGTGACAGATATTTGTGTTTTTGCAGGTGACTCAGGATATGGGTGTCTTTCCTACTGATGATTCCTCTGTTTAACCCTCAGACTCCAGGCCAGCACAGATATAATGAGGCGCACATAGGGCCTGATCCAGACCTACGCTGGTGTGCTTAACGTATTATCGCCGAACGTACCACCGATGCACGGCAATAGGTACTCCCCTTGCTCGTACCTAGTTTAGCTTCCATACGCTCGGCAAACCCTACCCTAACTTTTGTGTTTGTTCCAGTGGCTGTCCGTACGTTCATTGCATATAAACGACGCTTAGCACGTCCATACTGTACAATTGAAATGGCTCCCCCCACCTACATTCGTTAACTCCAGCATCCGTACTAATTTCGTACTATAAACACGCCCCATCGTCGGAAAAAACTCAAACAATACGGATGCCAGAATCGCCGCTACGAAAATGTCTTTGGTACGATCGGAAGTTGTCACTACACACATGCACAGTGCGTTTTTTGTGCCGTTTTTATGTTCCCGATCAGCGTTAGCTCACATGCGAGAGTAGGTCTGGATCAGGCCCATGCGTAAGCGTAAGATCAGCTGAAAAGCCGATCTGCGCATGCGCCAGGCAGATGTTGCCCGGCGTAACTACGGCAACGCCCGATTAACGATCGGGCGTCCGTAGGAGCAGTGTAGTGACGCTGGAGGGTGCGTCCCCCAGCGTTACTACACTGAGGTTAGAGCAGGGAGGTGGGGGGAGGGAGGGTAATGAGGCTGGGAGGGCGCTGTTATCGTGCTAACGCAGCCGTCCCAACGTATTTACAGTCCTTTATGCCGGCTGAAGTTAGGGTAGGCTTCAGCCGGCATAAAAGAGTGTAAATACTATAGGGCAGGGGGAGTCCCACGATGTAATGCTGAGCGTTAGTACACTCAGCGTTACATCGTAGGTCTGGATCAGGCCCATAGTCACTAGAGATGTGATAGAGCGTGCCTTTGGATTATTGAAGACCGGGCTTAGGTTCTTTGATAAATCCGGTGGTGTATTCCCCTGCAAAGGTGACTGATATTGTGCTGGTTTGCTGAGTACATCAAGCTAAACCAGATATTATTGAAGTACACAGTGATGAAGTGGGGCACCCTGTACCATCTCATGATGATGTGCAGGCTACAGGGGAAGCAGATAAGTAATGGACTCATAGTGAATTATTTTTCATGTAAGTGTATTGAACTAACACAATAATGTCATTTTTGCAGTCACATTGAATTGTAAAACGATGATAATATGGTTCCAACATCATGTTTCTATTTTTTTTTAATAAAAATAAACATTATCAAAAAATAAAATATAAAAAGAAACTTTCTAGTTTAAAATTGTTAATAGTTATTGATATAACATTGTTAATTTTGCTAATTTTGCTAACATTATCAGCAAGCGGAAAACACCTCTCTCTACTATTTACATGCTGATTTACAAACAGGTGATAAGCTTGTTCTTCTGGGTCTACCACCCCTGTTTTGTGCCCTATGCTTTGGCGGTGTTAGGTTCTGAACTAGTAGGTGTTGTAAACCAAGTGCAGTGTTCACCCCAGAAAATGTTGCCAGCCTGGTATTAAATAGCAGCTGGGTGGGAGCAGTGTAATACTTTGCAATAATAATACTTAACGGGATCCAGACATACATTCACACTGCGAAACACCTCGCTGGTGCTGCACTACTGGAAACTAAGCCTTTACGGTCCATTGGAGCACAACCAAGACTGAAAGCTGGAGATCACAATCAACGCTTTGGTCAGGTTTGGCCGGGTGGTAAGCTAAAATTGCCGGGTGGATCACCCGGCTAAAATGCCCTGGGGAGAACACTGCAATTGTCAGCAAATGAAGTACCAGGCCCTTCATTGGTGGTGCACCTTTCTTCTTCAACAAGGGCATACAGGCGCACCACATTAGCATTCACCTCACACAATGTGTTGTGAGATGCTTCATTTGATGCTGTGTGTCTTAGTAATGTCACATTCAGCTGTTCAATGGCGGAACTAACACGATTCATGCCTAGATTCATTTGTGCAGACGCATGCTTTAATTGGTCAAATAAATATAAGCATCGATCGCCTTTGATCATGGATATAAGCAGATTGTTCCAGCTGGAAATTTGTTATTGATGCAGCCAGTTGTGCAGCAAGGCCCCTTTCTGACAAAGCACTTGGAGACACCTGTGGCTCCACAGACGGATGGGGAGGTGAGGTTTGTAAGCCTGGTAAAAGTGACTCCACAAATTCAAGGGTAATGACATCACTACTTTCTTCTTCTTCTGCTGACACTGGGCTGTATTCACAGATACGATTTCGCGTGGTTTTCTATGCGTATATATAGGAGTGAATTAACTGCGTATGCGTAGTAACTTTTTCCATGCAAGTTACGTAGGATTTAGGCACGTAAGTCCATTAGACACAGACTTCCCAATCGCACTGAGGAACATACGTACGGAGGGGCATGGTTGTCTTCTGTACGTGTGAAGTTACGTGAAGTTGGGCGGGGGCATTTAAATGAGCTTTTGAGGCTGCGGTTAGTCATGTACGAACGTACATAACATACGCACGTAAATACACACGTACAGTTAAGGGTGCCCTATGGAAGCGTAAGTCTCCGAAAACCCATCCATGCACGTGGAGTTTCATGGCAGTTGCCTTGCTACGTGTGCGCGTACATTTGCGTACTTTAGACACACACATCTCTGTATCCGGTCCACTGTCTTACTTTACTCCATCTGAAGTCCCTGTTAACAAAATGAAAGGATAGTATATTGTTTGCAAGATGCTTTCATTATCCAGGTGAAACTCGAATTAGAATATCATTTAAAAGTTCATTTATTTCAGTAATTCAACTTAAAATGTGAAACTAATATATTATATAGACTCATTACATGCAAAATGAGATATTTCAAGCCTTTATTGGTTTTAATTTTGATGAATATGGCTTACAGCTTATGAGAACCCCAAAAGCGAAATTTCTCAAAATTAGAATATTACATGAAGTAATATTCAAATACAAGTATAATCATGGATATGTACTCAGTACTTGGTTTGGGCCCCTTTTGCACAAATTACTGCCTCAATGTGGTGTGGCATGGATGCTATCAGCCTGTGGCACTGC